>MEHQ01003062.1:0-10768 GCA_008828725.1 Saccharina japonica
TTCCAACGCGAAAAAAAGATCGCGAAGAAAGCAAATAAGCTTCGCTCCGAGGGCAGCTGACGCCGCCCGCTACGCCCGCGCAAGGAAAGGGGCAGAAGAGGTCCACGATGTGTAAAGACCGACTTGAAAAGGCCAAAGAGATTCATGGTGCAATGCAACGAAATACTTACTGCTGTAGGTAACTGAACGTACAGTACCCGTGTACCGCTGTATTGTGATGCAGGAGTATTGGTATTTGGGGCATGTATGTGGCAAAGCAACTATCATACCTGTACGACGACAGCAAGCAGTAGTCGTACACCACAAAAAAAGCATCAAGCACAAAGACAAGACGATAGCTCAGCCAGTGCGGCGCCGCCACCACGTGATGTAATAGATACCACAGAAGACGGGTGTGCTGGCCCACCTGAATAAACAAACGTACAGGCGACTTGCAAAAATGCATACAGCAGTAGATAGATAAAGCTCCAGGACAACAGCGCTGTATGTTCGGAAGGAAGAGAAAGCACAGCCACATGGCTCGCAGCACGCCGCTGCGCTGCCTACTGGGGGGGTGATTTGTGCCTTTTTCGCGACTACTATTATAATGTGAAGTAGTACAACAACAGCAGTAGTACTGTAGTAGTACCTTCGATCTTTGTATGTATAGAAAGAGTATGAAAGAGAAAACACAGCACGGTTGCACGGTCGTCAAACAAGTGGTACAAACATCCACAAAACTGAGAAAGACGTACATACGTACTCGTACTCGAACAAAACGCTACCCGCCCACCCGCGATCACCTCACCATCGATTCGGTCCGGGTCGAGCCCTGCTGCCTCTCTGCCCCAGTGAGCCCCGTGGCCCACCTCGCGTGAAGCCCGGTGCTCACCGTGGCCCTCGTTCGCCACTCGATGATGATGATGTAGAGCTGTAATTACTCATATGTTTTCGACCAATAAAGTACCGCTTGAACTTGGCTTGCACGTTTTTTTATTGCAGACAAAAAAAATCCTTATAATTTCGGACATACATACTGGATTAATTGCAACAGCAGCAACAGCAAGGACCTTCATGCTCCCCTTGTGTGTCGATGGACACGCGATGCCTCCCCACGAAAAAAGCGACCGCGCTCCTTCTGACCCCCCCTCTACTGGCCAGCGCCCTCCCGTATACCCGCGATGGTGCCGGGCTCGCACGCGCTGTCGTGCTCACTGGGTACTGGGTACACGCACGAACCCGAAACCGGAAAAAAATGGAAACATGATCTCGCCGAGAAAGTCTGTGGTAGGAAGCAGGAAGCAAGTAACGCGAAAAAAAGAGAAAACCAAGAAAGCCCAGAACTTCGGGAAAGCAAGTAACTTCTGCTTCGGCAATTAGAGGCTAAGAGTGGCTGTGAAGTACCAAGATATACCGAGGAAAGCTCCCGAACCGCGAAGGATAAACGCATGTATAGCTATGCGTAAGAGATCATCTTTACGACAATGTGATGGCGCTGGCTCGTGTTTCGAAATCTGACACATACGCGTTAATCAAGACATTCACAAGTGTTGCCGCTACACAGAAAGGAAAAATGCTACAATTCGTTTCGCAACCTCATTTATTTCTCAGTCTCGCAGTCTCAGAAATACACCACCAATCGAGGCTGGCAGTTTTGGTATAGCAGAAGCATCTGCCGAGCATATGGTTCGGCGAGGATAGTCGAGACATCTCTGAGCAAAAATACTGCTGCACAACAGATCTACAGCAGTACTATACACAACCAGATACTGCTGCTGCTGCTGTAAAGAGTTGCAGTACAGAGTACATACAGTACGGTGGGGGCCCGCATTTAAGAAATATCCTGTTAAGAAACAGAGGCTGAGATTGTGAGAAATAATAGGAAATTGCGTGTAAGAAAGACAGCTCAAACCGGGCAACAAAATAAGAAAAATGCTATATAAGGGTCGTTCTTATCGAGCAACTTTAGGGTCGTTCTTATCGAGCAACTTTTTTCCAAAATTTCCAAATAAATTTTTCGCGCAATTTTTAGGACTTCCATATTTTCCAAAAATAATTTCCAAATTTTGGAATGCGAAGCCTTCCAAATATTTTGCCCTCTGTAAAAATTCCAAATTTCCAAATAAATCCTGTTTTTTCTCGATTTTCCTATTTTTTTTGGAAAATTTATTTGGAAATTTTGGAAAAAAGTTGCTCGATAAGAACGACCCTAAGAAGTAGCAGTTATTGTCGTTCCATCCAATTCAAGAAATGAGGTTGCTCCGAAGCATGGCACGGAATAAGAAACGCCAAACGTTGAAACCTTCCAGCCGTGCTACAAGTACCGTACAGAAAAAAGTAAACCAATTCATAAAGTCTCATCATAGATGGCCTGTCACAGCCGACAAGGTTTGTTTTTATTCATATATATATTTCCCCGACAGTTTTAGTTTTGACAGCTTCATCACAAGACTTGAATGTCTGCAACGCGGAGTTAGCAGCTTAGTTGGGGGCGAGTTGATCCGCGTAGTCTACATTTGGTAGACGTAGAGTGTATGGCAGGCTTGATTGGGTTTCGTGCAGGTTTGTTGATTGAGGAGGTCAAGAGGGTACACTCATATCCAAGGTAATACAGTGTGGTAGTACCGCACTCGTCGGTTGCGGCTGACCTGTACAATGTCAACGTGATAATATGTGGTTCTCGCGGCATATACGAATAATAAATAAGAAACACTGGAAAAGGTAGAATTCAAGTCGAGAATAAAAAGAATCATCATATAAGAAATGCTGAAAATGTTGCTGGTGAGGGCGAAACTTTGAGCCTGGAAGCCAAATTGACGTTTCTTAACAGCGGGCTCCCACTGTAGTGGGGCCTATATAAGTAGACCCCCTGCCAAGACATTAGGACCGTTTCATCTTGGTGGTCGCCTTATACTGATGATGTATTCTGCCATTATGAAAGTATTGGGTTGGAATGAGGCCTCCAGCCGTTGCTGGAGACTCGCACCCCTGATGATCACCCTCCTGCGAGCATCGTCCTAGCTGCCCGATGGAGGGTAACAACCTGGATGCCAATGACATAAATACATGCTATTTCGGGGAATGCTTCTGGTTGGGTATAGTTAACTCAAGTTGGGTGGGTGGGATGGTCCGCTTTCAAAATCCACATCTTTCCACTTCGTAGCAGATTTTCCGAGGCCTTTCTCCATGCCCACTGAGGGGATGGGGAAGCCTTCTTACATCCACTCTTGTTGTTCCATTATGTTGAAACCCCTTGGTGCCCGCGTGTGCTTCCATATACTAGACAACAAGACTACTGATGTATTCTGCCATTATGAAAGTATTCGGTTGGAATGAGGCCTTCATCCGTTGCTGGTGATATCACCCATACTTTCTGTCTGTTGTTTTGATCTTGTATTGCTGTTACGTTTATCACCTGGGAGGTTTGGTGGCCTCATACCCATACTTTCCGCCGAAGGCTGCCGTACCTTAAGGTTCTTGTCGTGGGAAAGCTGCACATTGTTTCGCGTACTCTGGCGATGTGGGTACCTCGTTATAACCCATGTAGCCCCATTCATGATTCCCGCTTCCAAAATCCCGGGTATATCTCTTGACCAACAACCACGCATTTCTCACTTACCCGTGACGCCTTGTCCGCTGTCGCCGCATCTGGAAGTGAACAGCTTACGGGTGCTCCTACTCCGAAAGAGTGTATAGCGCATTTCCTGTTGGCGCCTAAAGGTAGAACCCATGCTTCTTCCTTGTCACGAACGGTGTGGATTTTCCGTTTTCGGACGACATCACTATGTGGCTTAATACGGGATACCTTAGTTTAGTCGTTGTTCCTTTCTGGCGAACTTACATACGCTTTGACTGCGGTTTGCTCTAGCGTGTCGAGGAACACATTGCGCACGTTACCGTTGTGACTATTTATGTCGGCCTACTCGATAGGTGCGTACGCCTATTTTGGTACGGTGCCACCACCTAAGCAACGTGTGACATGATCCTTCACAGTTGCCAAAATTACAACACATGTACGAAAGCAACGTTGAAACGATGCCACGCATACCAAACGAACCGGTGAGATCTCACAACGAACGAACGGAAACGGGAACGTAACTCCGGGCTGGTACCTACGGTAGTAAATACTACCAGACTATACCGAACTCACTTGCAATGGAGCTACGTTCTGAATCCGCACCCGGAAACAAATAAAAAATAAAATAAAAACGAACCAAAATTATAACCAACCAACACAAAAGACGCTCTACCCACCTCATGCACCGGATCATGAAACTGGCAAGTCAAGATACGCGTTGAGCATCATCTCCCCAGGGGGGAAAGGCAGTAGCAATATCATGCGCCTACAAGTCAAGAGACCAGGTGTGTTCTCCCCGATGATGCATGATGCACCACCCCACAAGGAGAGAACGGTGTTCTTCAACCCAACGAAATATTTCTGTGGGCGGGGACTCAGTTGTGCAAGTTGTATGCTCATGAGAGTTCATGATGTTGCCAAGATGAATACCGCGCAGGTACAATGTGCATGGAGCCTGGTAGCAAACCGCTGCTCAACTGATGACATACGGCGATGTTACTATATGCCTGCGGCAACTACCTAGCTCTCGGTCGAACCAGTGCGGACATCCAAACTTTTCGCTAGCATGGGCCTCGGCACTTTGCACCGGAACTGAGTTTATGTCAATTGTATGCGTGTGTGAAATGCTTATTTGCGTGATTCTGGACGATTTCATTAGTGGTCTATGGTCTCAAATATGCCTTGATTGCGCCCATCCAGCCCTGGGTCTGCAAACAGCGATCCCT
This sequence comes from Saccharina japonica, assembly GCA_008828725.1. Classification (NCBI taxonomy): domain Eukaryota; class Phaeophyceae; order Laminariales; family Laminariaceae; genus Saccharina; species Saccharina japonica. Next base: position 4,783 of record MEHQ01003062.1, read on the forward strand.
AATCCGACTGACTGAGGTGAAGTGATCGGCCGATGAAACCTAGCCGACCCCTGTTGGATGTCTACGCCGCGCCAGGTGATCCCTAGGTCGGACCTGGCTGTATGTCACCCACTCATCAGTTTGACATGTGGCATAGCGTAATAAACTCGCCTCATCTGCATACCTATGACTCAAGGATATTGTCGGGCAAGCTATACCGTAGCTCTTTGAATATAAACCAACAAAAACTTTAGCGAGGCTGGTGGTAAACTCCCTATCTAATCGGCGATAGGTGATCTCACACATTAGGCCCCGCCTCTAAAGCTACAAATCAAGTGTGGTGTCGGACAGAGAGTAAGCAGTTTGCTTCTGCAGAACTCGTTTGTATTGTATGAGTAACCTACTACGTGTACGACTGCTATTTCCCGATAAGGAAAGGCAAGTACCTGGACTAACGCACGCCATGTGGTGGGCGGCCGGTGGGCACTTCAGCGACAGATGATGGCGATATCTCGAAGACCCGGCTGTATGTGTACAGGTTTTTACCTGTCATCACGCTTGTACAAATACTCATGTACTGTAGCGACAGGTGAACTTATGCGTTCTCCCCCGGCTTTCTGATCCTATGGATACGACTGTCAACCGCCGATACGGCACTGTATTTCCACCTCGCCGTAAAGCATGCTCTATGGTGTGCGGCATATGCGTACGAACGCGGCCTGTAAGGGTGATAACTGCCGCACCCGGCTTGTTGCCTAAATTTTCTACCTGGCCGAATGTTCGTGCCAAACCATGCACGGTAGCGACCGGAAGCGTGATACGTTTGAACCCGGCGTTCGTAGATAGTGACAGGTGGTATAATGCTTCCGAACCCGACTTAATGTGTGCACGTACCGTAGGTGTGCGACGATCGTGCTTGGACGAATGCACGTGTATAATGTCAACGGATGACTTACTATGTTTAAACCCGGCTTTTAAGTTTGCATATACTGTGAGTAGCGACAGATGAAATCACATGTTCGCACCTGGATTCGGGCGTGCTTGGACTAATGCACTTGTACGATATCGACCGGTGAATTGTTACGTTCGAACCCGGCTTTACGTTTGCATCTGTGATGAGTAGCGACAGGTTAAATCACACGTTCGAGCCTGGTGTTGTGCGTGCTTGGGCTAATGCACGTGTACGATATCGATCGGTGAATTCTTACGTACGGAGCCGACTTCAAGTTTGAATCTACGATGAGTTGCGAGAGGGGAAATGAAACGTGCGAACCAGGCTTTGTGTGTGCACCAACGGTACGTGTGCGACGATCAGGTGGTGAACTGGTGCGACAGGTTATATCACAAATTATAACCCGACCGTATGCGTGCATCTACGGTACGCAGTGGCAGGTGACATCATGCGTTCGAACCCGACTTTTTGTGTGCTCGTACCGTAGTTGTGCTACACTCGTGCTTTCACTAATCGGCGTGTACAATAGCGACAGGTGAAATCCCGCGTTCGAATCCGGCTTTATACTTGCACCTAGAGTGAATCGCGACGGGTAAAATCACGCGTTCGAAACTAGTTTTATGTGTTCCCCTGCTGTAGGCGTGTACTATAGCGACAGATGAAATCCCACGTTCGAACCCGGCTTTATACTTGAACCTACTGTGGATAGCGACAGGTGAGATCACGCGTTCGCAGCTGGCTTTTTGTATTCCCTTACAGTAGGCGTTCGACCCGGACGTGGAAATAGGGGCACGCGGCTAGTGCCGCGCGACCGAGCGTATTGTCCACGGAACTTAAGAGACAAGTGACAACATGCATAGTAGAGACCGGTGACAACATGCATTCGAACCCGGCGTTGTGTATCAACGTGCCGGATGCATGCGATACTCGTGATTTCGCTACTGGGAGTGTACTGTAGCGACAGAGGAAATCCCTCGTTAGGACCTGGCTTTAACTTTGTACCTCCAGTGAATAGCGACGGGTGCAATCACACGCTCGAACCTGGCTTTATGTGTTAGCCTACTGTGGAAGTGTGCGAGAATAGGGTGGTCAATTGGTGTTTACGGGTACCGCCCGCGCGACCGAACGTATTGTATAATTACAAAATCTCCCTTACTTTTCTAGCGGTGAAGCGCAACGTAATGTCGCAACCTATCTTCGCTACGTTTGGGTACCAATGACTTCGTACTACTGTAGGCGTGCTCTGTAGCGACAGGTGAAATATCACGTTCTAACCCGGCTTTATTCTTGCACATACTGTGAATAGCGACAGGTCAGACTACGCGTTCAAATCTGGCTTTATGTGTTCACCTACAGTAGGAGTGCGACGATGACGCGATAAACTGGTGCTCACGGCTACTGCCCGCGCGACGGTTGCGGCGGGGTTTTGGGGGGGAACGCCCCACTGGCCTCCCCCCGGCGTGCACGGTTGCCACCGATGTGGTTACGGGAGACCCTGGAAGGGTGCTTCCCATTGTGGTCCATCCTGAGAGGGTGCTACCTGTCGCGTTTCCAGCTGGAAGGGCTGTGGCGGGGATAACTGCATGCGTACCGGGCTGAAAACCTGTGCGCACCAGACGCCGGCACGGCCATGGGCTGTCTCGCGCGCATTTGGGCGGCGTCATGGGCTCCGACCCCGTGACGACCCCCCCCCCCACATTCGGTAACTTATCAGAGAACGCGGCCAGAGCATTGATTGTGTCTCCCTATGAAGCCGTCACCAACTTCTCGCCGCGCGCTTTCGTTTGGGCTATGATGCGGACGATTTCGTCAAGCCCTGAACGGAGAGCTATATTTTCCGCTCTATCGAGGGCTGAGTTGAGGTGCACAAATGTGAAGTTGCGTTCATCGTTGCTCCTGCATAACGCCCCCTGATCGAGGCTTGCTGTCATGTGTGGATCACACCCCCCACACACACGTGAAACCACCACCCGACGCGAGATTGAAAGGAAGCAAACGGCATACGCATCAGATTCGATTAGCCACTTATGTGGTGGCACGCCAATCTTGTTGGCCTTTCCTACTTACCTATTGTCGATGTTCTAATCGGTTGCGGCATGTTCATCGGCTTGGTTTTTACTACTACATATACGATTGCTAGCCACCGATAAGAACATGTAAGTGAAACTCGACTAAATCCCGTTATGCGGCGATCGACATGAACAAAACGACAACTCTCGTAAATAGCGACAGGTGCAAACATGCTTTTCGACCCGGCTTTATGTCCACGCGTAACGGAGGTGTACGTCGATCGTGCTTGGTGTACTATAGCGACAGGTGACATCCCGCGGTCAAACCCGGCTATTTTCTTGTACCTACAGTGAACATCGACAATTGAAATCACGCGTTTGAACCTGGCTGTGTGTGGTGACCTACAGTGGGCGTGAGTACTATAGCGACAGGGGACATCCCGCGGTCGAACCCGGCGTTTAACCTGGCTTTACGTGGTAACCTACAGTAGGCGTGTACTATAGCGACAGGTGACATCCCTCGGTCGAACCCGACTTTACACTTGCACCTACAGTGAATAGCGACAGGTGAACTCACGCGTTTGAACCTCCCTTTAGGTGGTCACCTACAGTAAGCGTGTGTACTATAGGGACAGGTGACATCTCACGGTCGAACCCGGCTTTATACTAGCACGTACAGTGAATAGCGACAGGCGAAATCACGCATTCGAACCTGTTTTTTGCTGGTAACCTACAGTAGGCGTGTACTATAGCGACAGGTGACATCCATCGGTCAAACCCGGCTTTAAACTTGCATCTACATTGAATAGCGACAGGTGAAATCACGCGTTTGAACCTGACTTTACGTGGCAACCTACAGTATGCGTGTACTATAGCGACAGGTGACATCCCTCGGTCGAACCCGGCTTTACACTTGCACATACAGTGAATAGCGGCAGGTGAAATCACGCGTTCGAGCCTGGCTTTATGTGGTCACCTACAGTAGGCGTGTGCACTATAGCGACAGGTGACATCTCACGGTCGAACCCGGCTTTATACTTGCACGTACAGTAAATAGCGACAGGTGAAATCACGCGTTCGAACCTGGTTTCACGTGGTAACCTGCAGTAGGCGTGTGCTATAGCGACAGGTGACATCCCTCTATCGAGCCCGGCTTTGAACTTGCATCTACATTGAAAAGCGACAGGTGAAATAACGGGTGCGAACCTGGCTTTCTGTGGTAACTAAAAATAGGCGTGTACTATAGCGACAGCGGGGGGTGCGACTATGGCGTGGTCAACTACTAATAGTGCTCACCGGTAGTGCTCGCACGATCGAGGATCTTGTCTACTGTACGTCGCCCAAGTTGATCTCCCTTACTGTTTGCTATGACGCTCTACGACGTAACCTGTTGACGCTGCGTTTGGGTAACCATCATATCGTACCACTGTTAACGATACGATACTTTACGTTTTCTATAACATAGATATCACACATGCATATGTATTGAAGAGACGCACATGCATATATGTGGGCACATAAATATAAATATATACAAGGGCTCGCATTGGTGCCGGCATTCACCAGCACCCATGCTTCAGGTAGGGCAGGGGAGGAGTTGGAAGTGTTCCATCCGGCATTAAACAAATGAGATGAAATTGAAAGGAATGCCAAGGGTTTCATCCCAAATTAATAGTTTGGCAGGAGACGAAAGGTTTACAACAGATAAATCAATCATGATGAACCTCGAGGCGGAACAAAGAGGAATTGGCACTAAAATGGCCATTGAACGCAATGATACTTGAAACATATTTTATTCAAGAAGGCAAAAAGAATGGCGCCGTTGATGGTGCCTTGGGAAACCCCTCAGTATATAACTTTCCACAATGCTGCTATGGCTAGAGGATTAATTTCAGGCGAACCTACTTTTACTACTGTGTGTTCAACGACCTATTATACTAAGGGTTCACCTATTTGCGAGGGGATGGCCGATTTTCTGCCTTTTAATTAGTATTGAACAATTCTCCGGTCCTTGGACCGGAGACTCAGCAAGCATAATCCCAAAAGTGAAGCCCGATTTTCAAGATAATAGGCGTGACAAAAGCTGCCCCTGTTTTCAACTTACTCAGCGTGACAGAAAAGTGACCCCCGAAATCAAGTTGATAAGCGTCAGAAAAGTGACCCCCTCTCATCATACCACGGGTACCCCCTTGTCCCCTCGGCCCTCAAAGCCCGTTCTTGGCTTACAGCAGCGGCGTCGCGACAGTTTTTGCACGCCTCGACAGCCAAGCACACACCATGGGCCTCGGCAGAGTATCAGTAACAGAGGTGGGGTGTGTGCGACACGCCGAGGACAACAGCGCGAACAGAGCAGATCAGCACGCAAACACGCCGAGCACTGAGTGACCTTGGGGAGTTCCACTTCTATCTGTGATTGTTTGAACAGGGGGACGGGAGGGTTGTGATGTGCTGCAAGGTCGCCAACACCTGGCATGCCAAGGGTATGCGGGTATGAGTACATGCCACGCCTCGCCACGAGTATGGGTATATGCCACGCCTCGCCACGAGTATGGGTATATGCCACGCCTCACCACCACGCCTCGTCAGCTCGCAACAGAGTGGAATAATGTTCTCAGTTCTGAACAAAACGAGTATGATACGTACGTACAGCAGTCAAAATATGCTGACGGCAATTATTTCCTATTTTCATGTTTTGTTCCGTGGCTGACGCTAAGCTTCATCCTTGACCGAGGCGCTCGCAAGCGTGTGTCGAGGAGTACAGGATAGACCGCACTCCTGCTCGTTGTTGGTGCTTGGAACTTGCTGATTCCGCAGCTTGCTGCTTCTACGCGGCCTCGAGTGTCGGCCGGCGATCGCTGGCGTATAGCACACAGACAAAGGCAGAGCACACCACCAGCACAGACAGACAGATACCTGAGGCGCTGCTTATTTTATGCGAACAATAATGAGCAGTAAAGGGCAGGTATCCAGACCGCTCGCTCTGATAGCTTAGCTGCTGCATCGCACATACCGCTCTGTCCCGAAATATAAGAACGTTTTAATATAG
>MEHQ01000027.1:0-17348 GCA_008828725.1 Saccharina japonica
CCCTGGTTGTCTAGCTCACGCAGCGAGTGGCGTGTTTTACAGCGTCGTTGCCAACCGACGCCAACCCAACCTATAAACATGTCATATATTTATAGGGGGGGCGTGGGGGGGGGGGGCGCTAAACAAAGAAAACAAGAACGAAACGACTTGATTCGATTTGCGCACAGGGATCGGTGTGATATCGCACGGGGCGGAGATAAATCGAGAGGTGTAATATTACGGGAGACCATAGTTGATAGGGACCTAGGGTACACCACCAAAACCTATATAGTTCCCTATTTTTACTATTTAATAACAAAATGTGGTCCTATTTATTATGGTCTCCCGAAATAGTTGAAATAGCAGTAGTAGTGGTAGTAGTGGTAGTAGTAGAGTACGGGGTTGGGACTGCAAGGGGGGTACTCTGCTGTGTTGTCTCATCACCAAGTTTTACTACAAAGAGAGGAGGGGTGCGTCGAGAAGACAAGAAACGAAATGATTTCGTAAAAACGGTCGCACACCACAGCAGGGAGGGGTGTGTGTTTGCTCCGCTCCTGACAGGAACGTAGGCACAGAGAGGGGGTGTAAGACTTCGTGCATAGATAAGTGTTTGTGCTTTTGTAAATTACCCTTTTTTTCCTTTCTGTTTTCCTTTTGGTTTGCTTGTTCTTTTTGGGGCGTGTTTAGGAGTGGTCAAAGTTGAAACACTCGCTGCGAAATTTCGGGTGGTGGGCGCACTAATTTGACCTAAAAGGTTGCGTGACATATCACAGCAGTAGAAACCAAGTAGACCTATACTATCGTATTAGATACTAATGGTGGTATTCGACGAATTGTGTCAGCTTTTTCATTCTGAATGAATAGATGCCCTGCACATTGTCGGAAGGCAACTACAGTAATGTAATAATATAGTATCAATATTATTTATAGTAGTATTATACCTGCGTAGTAATCTACACTGATGTAGTAGTGTAAAACTCCTCTCACGTTAAGGGCTATCAAGAGTATTATCCAGACAAGTATTGCTACTACTGTGTACGAAGTTTTACAATACCTTAAGCGACCTTTAAGTTATTGACACTATTATTGTGTCGAAAAAGGGTGACACATTATTGTCACATGATACCTGTACACGAAAAGCGGCACACAGCAGTAGTAGCACCAGGTACTGCACCAGGTATGTACGGTGGAAAACATATATGTGTAATATATACAAACATATACATGTTATATATACCAACATGTATATGTATAACAACGCCAATGACGTGGAAAAATAAACCCACACGCAAACTAAATGAACTTACACGAAAAAAAGATGCGAGAAACCAGGCATGATTATGGACTGTAAGTTAAATATCACATGGTCCATATACTATCAAGTTATACACCTGGTACAACATTGTTGTATACCATATACTATGTATGTATGAACCGTTGTACACTATAGGGTTTGCTGTGGTCTAAAAAGGCAGTAGGCTGTCACCCTGCTGTCTGTCGCGCCATAAAGGATATACACATCCCGGCCTGTGTATGACACAGACAAGTAGGCGTTTTTCTCTGAACATATTCCGTCGCCAAAAAAAGTGTGCGAAAAAAAAAACACGACGAGCCGAGGAGGGGGGGGGGGGGGGCTTGCTTGCTTGCTTGCTTGCTTGCTCCATTTTTTTTGTTCATCCCATTAATTATCTTCGCTCTTTAGTTAGTCGTAACTCAGATCCGGGGTCACTACAGGACGCATGCTACGATAGAGGTGCACCATGTTTTCTCTGAGCTCCTCACTTAAGGAGCGTCATACCTCACCGAAAAAAGGATTTTGGAGGAAAATAAAAGTGCTGCCGGATGAGAAATCTAATGACCGAAGTATACTCTGAAACATTATTCGTCACAAAAAAAAAAAAAAAGTCCGACGAATTTGGGTTAAGGAGCCCGATCGTTCAGAAAACGATTCAGCCAAAAAAAGGTATACCTTGCTACCTCTACCGTAGCACGCGTCACTCAGTAAGTAGGCTCTTCTCCTCTTTCCCGACTACTACGGTATACGAGCCTTGCATTTTTTTTATCGCGAGAAGAAGAAGATTTCAGCACTTTCTTCCCTCCTCGTCGACTCGCATCGAATCGTGCCTCCTACCCACGCTACATATGATAATAGGCGCTCTCGACTGCAGTTCGTTGGTGTCATTTTGAGAATAAAAGTCTCCATACGCGGAGACTCGAAAACCCTCGACCTCAAACTTAACAGGCTTCGTGGTTAACCTGCTAGACCACCCCGGGGCGACCGGGATTGCGCGATAAAAATGAAGGCATCAAGAAAAGCACTGACTGGTACGAGAAGTACCGGGCGGGGGGGGGGGGGGGGGGGGGGGGGGGAGGGGGGGGGGGTGGGGAGAGGGGGGGGTGGGGGGGCGGGGGGTGGGGGGGGGGGGGGAGGGAGGGCACCTGCGACAAAGGTGTGCCTGCGCCCAGAAGGAAGGTGGCTGAGCGTAAAGCCTCCCATGTGGGTTGAAAGTAGTGACCACACTATTACGGGGTGGGCTAATGATGCCATAGTAAATAGGACCTACGGCACACACAAAAACCTATATATTCACTTATTTTTACTAACAATATTTGGTCCCATTTACTAGGGTCCCCCGTAATGGTAGTGGGTACCCCTATTTAAGAGCGTCCCGTGACAAGCCCCTTATAACCCATCCAGAACTGAAAAAGACCCATCCCACTCTAATTCCAAGTAGTTTGTCCCCAAATGCGTGGGTAAGTACCCCTATTTAAGAGCGTCCCGTGGCAAGCCGAAACAAGCGCTTTTTAGAACTGCAGTCCCGTTTTGGGGACAAACCACTCTAATTCTAAGTAATTTGTCCCCAAAACGGGACTCCAGTCCTATCAGGGTTAACTCCTTATAACCCATCCAGAACTGGAAACAAAAAACATCCCACTCTAATCCCAAGTAGTTTTTCCCCAAATGCGTGGGTAAGTACCCCTATTTAAGAGCGTCCCGTGACAAGCCAAAACAAGGGCTCTTAATCCCTCTTATAACCCATCTAGAACTGAAAAAAAACTTATCCCACACTAATTCCAAGTAGTTTGTCCCCAAAGTCGTGAGACCGGTTCTTAACCTACGTGGGACCAGTTCTTAACCCCTTAAGAACCGGTCCTCCGTTTTTGTGGACAAATTACTTGGAATTAGTGTGGGATAAGTTTTTTTGGAGTTCTGAAATTCGGAACTGAAAAATAATCCCGCACTACTAATTCCTATTGGTTTGTCCCCTATTTTTTTATTTCCATCCCATGTATTATCTTCGCCCTTCCCTTCTCTCTCCTTCCTCGTCGAAACTCAGATCCGGGGTCACAAAGTGGGCCCTTCTCCCTCCTCCCCCACTAATACGTACGGTTCTTGCCTTGCATTTTTATCGCGAGAAGATTTCGGCACTTGTCTTTCTTCCCTCGTCAACTCTCGTCGAATTGTGCTTAACCCCTCGCTATACTATGCGCTCTCGATAGTTGGTGTCATTTGAGAATACAAATCTCCATGCACGGAGACTCTCGCGCCCTTGACTTCCAACCTAACCGTGGCTTCGTGGCTATACCTGTTAAACCACCCGGGCGACCGGCACTATATGACGCGGGACCAGTTCTTAAGGGGTTATAACTACACATTGGTGCCCTTATCTGTAGAGGGTAATATATAACTGGTACCTTTTTAGGATGAAGAATCGGCACGGACACTGGGTGTGCTGGATGTCGACGGGTAGAAAGGAAGGTTCAATGTGAAGAACACACACACACCAGGTATCTTTTAGTATAGGCGGGGGCATACATACATGCCGATTTGACCCCTCTTCAAAATCCCGAATGCTCTTCTTATCTTCTTGGGGCGCTCTTCAAGTCGGGGTACCCACTGCTGTACATGGAAAAAAAAACAGAGGGGGGGGGGGCACCTCTGGTTGGGCAGCTCAGAGCACGGGAGAGTCTCTGTATTTTTTTTACCGATGACGAGACATTGTTTTCTTCCTTCTTCTGTGCTTTCGAAGGCTATTCACTCACTCCTACTTTCGATCCGTAGACCATACGATGTACGGGCGACACACGTTTTCATATTGTTTCTGCCACACAGAGAGGGAGACCCCCCAGGGAACTCGGGAATACACAGCAGTGCACACCTTGAACAGATCATGATCTATCTATCTATCTATCTATCTATATACGGTAGATCATCTACTTCTCGTAGTAGTTTCTCGCCTGTGCCGTGTGAGAGATTTGTGCAGAGACCCTTGCTGAATATATATAGCGCACACATACCCAACCCAGGAAACATGCGCTATACGAAGATAGATATTTCTGCGGATTATGCGGGTCCCCCCTCGGCAACATACGAGCTAAAAATAATTGAGGGGTGGACGCACCTTGATAGTAGATCTTTATGGGGGTTTCGTGCTTGGTGCCTGAAGCCGACCCTTCCACCCGAACCCTATCTATGCCAGTGCCAGTGGTCAGTGCTGGGATGCTGTGCTTGGTAAGACTCTAGGTTGACTCGGCCGGCGTGGATGCTGAGCTTGAAAAGGCTCAAGGTTGACTCAGGATGCTGTGGCTGGGAAATACTCCAAGTTGATTGAGCCGTGTAAAACACACCCTTACGAAGCTAACCAGAGTGCCTCTGAAATAGCTACCTTGGGAAGATCTACTATCATGCTTGGGCTCCCGTAAATATCTGCCCGCGCAGGCGAACTTCCTTAGATGCGCCCGCACTGAAAATGGAGCATTTCCAAGCACAACGACCAGGTGGCACACCAACCAGGCATGCCTCTCGTTACGGTTAGGGTTAGGGTTAGAGGTCCGGGTCGGGGTGGTGGCCGCTGTTAGCCGAAGCCAAAAATAAGCTCACCGTCGGGAACGAATCGAATGCCTTACAGCTTCGTGACAAAACCCTAACCCATCAGAAACATCATTTTATGCGGGCACGTCTAAGAAGTTCGCCTGTGAGCGGGCAGATTTACGGTTACTGATCATGCTTCGTCCAGTACTGAAATTATTACATACAACTATGACATACGGTAGTCCCGTATCAGACATGCCTCTTTTAGTCATGTTTGGGCGTGGAGACACACCGAGGTGGGTTAGCGTATGGCGTTTCCACACTTTCGGGGGTCAGCAACACGAGGAAATCTCCGAGTGTGCCTGCCCCCGAGCAGCCAGGATGGCCTTGAACGATTAGATGGATCAGCTGCCTCTACCTCCGAGGCGCGCAAGCGCCAACACTACGCTCGTCCGGGACATGTGTCCTTCGACGAACGGAGCCACAAACTTACCACTTTAGCGGTGGAAAGCTTTGGGCGTCTCGGGGTAGAGGGCAGCACTTTCATCGACCAGCTGGCTGCGAGCGTTGTGGGGGGGAGGGATGGTGGATCCATGGCTAGGAAAGGGGTGGTGAAAGAACGCCTATTGCAAATCGTCTCGGTGACCACACAGGTCGCCATCTCCAGGAGGGTTTCACGCTTCAAACTTCAGCTCAGGGGTCGCCAGGAAGCGAGGAGGAGCAGGGGGGGGGGGGATGACAGACCCACACCGATGGCGTGGGGATGGAGCGTAGATGCGGCTTACGACTTAAGTCTTGAACGTAAAGAGGGCATATTGGCAAGAAGGAGGGAGCAAGGACAACAATGGAGTATTGTGGATAAATCTTGGCGGGAAGCAGACATAGAAGGGTGTTAGACTGTACGCACAGGTTTCCTTGGTTTCTGTGGTCTTCTGCTTTTGGGAGTTTTATGAGTGATCAACGCTGAAGATCATGCTACACATTGTCGGATGGCAAAGATAATAATAATTATGGAGATAATGATGCGGTATCCGATCTAGAGGGGACAGGACCTGGTATCCACAATTATATCGGGAATAAATCTGCCTTGAAAGACCTCGTATAGTCCCCGGTGGAACGACAGGTGAATCTCGTCTGTGAGAGTCAAGGTCCTGAGTTCGAGCCCCCCCCGAGTGCATACTCGTATATACTCGTAGAGACTTTTTCTCGCAAAAAATATCTTGACTCCGTAGCGGAAAGCGCGAGAGCGTGAGTTAGCAAGATTCGATGATAATCGACGAGCGTTGGAAACGCTGAACCCTCTGCGCGATAAAAATCAAGGCACGAACCGTATAGTGGGGAGGAGGGAGAAGAGCCTGCTTTGTGACCCCGGATCTGAGTTACGACTATGGAGGGAGAGGGGCAGAAGTGCGAAGATAATAAATGAGATGGGAAAAAAAACAACATAATAATGAAATGGAACCCGATTATCTACCCCAGGGGTGGAATTATTAGTATTAATAGTAGACAGGTTTAGCCCAAATGTCAAGAAACGATTAGAATCCGATCGGGGATGATGATGATGATCGTAGTAATCGTTTTTGACCCGTTTATTTGGGGATCGGCTAAATACTGGCGGCGATTTTTTCCTGCAAAAAAAAATGAGACCCCCCTGGAGAGAAAAGCGCGAAACTTCGATTTTAGACGAATATAATAAATAAGTCTTGGGAGAACCGTTCCGCGCATAGTCCTGAAGATCCAAAACAACATCATCACCACCATCATCACCATCACTACCGAAGCGTATTATATAATAAGGATAAGTCTTGGGAGAACCGTTCCGCGCACCCATTATGAGGAGAGAAAACAAATACCGATCTCCCCCATTTCCGGTGCAAAACACGCGCTGAAAGAAAGGGCCAGTTTCAACTGACCTGCCAATCTGACTGCACAAGAATTGGCCTCGCTAGTATTATAGTTTTATGAAAGTACCGGTAATTATAATTATTTATCGTTAAGATCGTTCCATTTTTCGTTTTTTTTTGTTGTCGCTGCATGCGGCTCTGGACCACTTCTGAACCCCCCTTCGCTGCCTCGACTGACTTTCATCAACTGGTTGTCGTCCGCTTGTTCTCATAGCTAGGAAAAACAAACAGACAAAACAGACGGACAGACAGACAAGGCAGACAGACAGGCGTACACGCCTTCCTTCTCCATTTCCCACCTCAATTTTATTCCCCGCGATGTACCCTACAATTACGCCCAATAATAATACCCGTTCGATTTTTTCAGACTCGGGAAGCCACCGAAACAATAAATAGAAAGCGGAGAGAAAAAGAGAGAAAAAAGCAGTGTATTCTTATCCCCCAAGAAGCAAAAACTAACAAACACGAGGTTGGTTCAACCCCGCGCGAGCCCCCCCCTCCTTCAATCCCCCCGTCCCGAGCGTCCGCCCATTTGGTTACTCCCCATCCAATCAATACACCAAAACTACCAAATCAATCGATCAATCGATCAATCAATCAATCAATCAATCAATCAGTCAATCTATCGATCAATCAATCAACCAACAAACCAATCAATCAATCAATCAATCAAGTAACCAGTCAATCAATCAATCAATCAATCAATATATCGATCAATAAATCAATTAACCAGTCAATCAATCAATCAATCAATCGATCAATCAATCGATCAAATCAGTCAGTCGAATCAACCCATCCATCGATCAACCAATCACATCCTCCGTTCACCAATCAACCAACTAATCAAATCAGCCGAGCACAAGCCAGTCAACAAAATCAAATCAAGCAATCAATCAGTCAGTCAGTCAACCAATCGAATCAATCAATCAGTCGACCAATCAAATCAATCAGCCAATCAACGTGCTTTTGCTTCTTGACGTTTTTTTTTTACTTATCCGTGCAAATTATACTCACCACAATAATAATAATCATGACGTTAGCCCCAGCAGCGATGGCGGTTTCGCAAGCGGCAGCCAACACCACGAATCAGGGGAGGCAGAGAGTGAGGGAGGGGGGGGGGGGGGGGGGGACATTTTCCCGGCATCCCCTCTCACACACCGCACGGCCTACATGCAAAACCCCGGAAAACAACTATCTATGAATACTACTGCGAGTCCCATCACCAGCTACTCAAATCACAGGCAAAAACCAAAAACAGCATTTATTTCCTCACCTCAAGATTTAACCGCAACAACATCAACATCAACAACAGGAACAGCGAAACAAAGCAAAACCCCTTCCAAGGGTGTGTTTAGTAGGGTACATACATACTCTCTATGGAGATACCCGCGTACCTACCCGAGTAGGACCAGAACAATCAGGTTTGGTACCCGGGTGGGTAACCCAGAGTGTGTTTGGTACACGGGTACCTCAGAGTATATTGTGTACCCGGGTACCCAAGAGCATGGTTGGTACCCGGGGGCACCCCAGATAATACTTGGTAGCCGGGTACCCTAGAGTATACTTGGTGCCCGGGTACCCTAGAGTATGTGTGGGTCCCGGGTACACGCCAGAGTATGGCTGGTACCCGGGTACCCCAGAGTATGTTTGGTACCCGGGTACCCCAGAGTGCGGTTGGTACCCGGGTACCCGAAAGTATGCTTGGTACCCGGGTACCCCAGAGTGTGGTTGGTACCCGGGTACCCCAAAGTATGCTTGGTACCCGGGTACCCCCCGGTACCCCAGAGTGTGGTTGGTACCCGGGTACCCCAGAGTATGTACCCCACCAAAGAATCACACCGTTGAATGCCTCCGATATCCGTTCACGAGAAGCGAGCACGGTCGTATAATCGCGTCTGTATTCCGGCCCACACCGCACAACGTTCCGGTGAAAAATAAACGAAACAACTCGACAGCAACAAAATAAAATCCGGAGAACTTTCCCTCCCGTCCTCACTCAAACTAGGGGACGCGCGGTCACCCCCCCCCCCCCCCCCCGACCTCCCCCTCCCCTCTCTCGTTGGATTAATCGTCAAAACCAGGCGGCATGGACGCACGGCAAAAAACAACAACAAAAAAGCGCCCAACTCTTGCCACGTTTCTTAAAAACGTTTTTTGTAGTGCAGCGCTCGTTTCATCGTTTTTCTCCCCCCACGGTTAACAGTAGTAGTATATAGTAGTAGTGATAGTGGTACGTGGCGTTCAGAGCAAACACAAGAAGAAAAAAAAAAAAAGACACACGGCACAACAATACGCTGCTGGGCAAAAACCTCCTCTGCTGCCACAAGACGAAGGTTGAGGCAAGACGGGGTAGCCTGCTAGTAACGGCCCTCTCTTCTAACCGACACGAGGGCTCTCGCTTTTAGCATTTACCATATGCCCCCGAGAGACAGGCTGGAACATCACCGCCGCGAGCGTTTCGCAAAGAATGCCGCTTACCGATTCGGGCGTCAACTTTCCGAATGGAACGTGCTGTTTTCCGAATCGAACATGCTGCTTGCTGAATCGTTGTGTACCCGATTTCCGAGCCGGATTTATCTGTTTGCCCGAATCGGACTTTCTGTGTGCCGAAATGGACATGCTGCCTGCCTGCGTACGGACTCGGAATTTCTTCTATCCGAATCGTGTGTGCTCCTTTCCGAATCGGAAAGCGTAAGGCAAGAGTCGGCAGTCTGCAAGCGTTCGTTCGCGCTAGTCCGCCAACCGAACGGAGGATGAGATTGTGCTAGCACTCACATCTTACGGAATACTCATAAAACTTGTGGCGGGCGGTTCATCGTTTATCTCGTCCGATCGCTCTCCCCCTCCAACCCCCTCCACCCCCCTCCCTCCCCCCCTTCCCCTCCTCCGATACTACAAACCTACCCCAAAGCATGATTCCACACCATCAGCAGAAACGGCACATTTAATCCAACCTCACCAAACACCGCCTTCCTGACCCTTCAAAACTGCACCATCCACATTTTCGTAGGACAGACAATTTGACCTTAAGAGTCGGGTCATTTTCGGAGCAGCAGCAACACCACTTGAAAATAGAGTTGGGTCATTTTTCGCAGTACCAAAACCCACTCGAAACTAAAGAGTCTGGTCATTTTTGCAGCAGGAAAAAAAGGACTAACCCCCTTCCATCAAATCAAAGCACGGCTACCGCTCGTGCCCTTCAAAAACATTCACCCCTTAAAAAAAAACGATTTCCCTTCTACCCCCCCCCGCCCCCCCCCCCCCCCCTCCTACCGCCTCCAGCCCTCAAGAAAAGACCCTTCTTCGAAATCCATTCAGCTTTTTTTTTTACGCCAAATCGAGTTGCCGCTCGTAAAAGAAGAGAGACGGGTGCAGCTTGTCTTCTGCGCAACGCGCCAGGACTCCTGCGAAGTCCGGACCAATCTGCGCGATTTGCGTAAAAAGACAGAAGAAAAAAACAGGTTCGTGAAAAAAAAAACATTTAACAACAACAACGATGGAGCTATGATAACAAACAAACAAAAAAACGGAGGTGCAAAACTAAAAAAAACGGAAAAAAAGGCAAAGAAAGGTTCAGCGGACGTTGCATGGACGGACGGACGGACGGACGGACGGACCAACCAAGGAGCAAACAAACGCGAAAATAAAGCAAAAAAAATAATATGATACGTAGCGCGAGATATATATATATATATTAATACCAGCGAAGCGAGTGAAAAAAATCAGGGCTGATCACGAAGGTCATGACCCCTACCCGGGTTGGGGTCAGAAAGTGTTCGAAATCTCATGGGTCGGGTCGGGTCGGGTCGGGTCAAGAGGTTTTCAAACTGTCACGGATCGAGTCGGGCCTTTTGGGCGCCATTACCCGACCCGACCTGGCCCGCGAGATTTGACCCGACCCGCGACAAAGCCCTGGCAAATTTGAACGGCCGTCAACAATATAGGGGCAGAGGGCATGCCTTAGTAAGCATTGCCTTAATATGGGCATGCCTTAGTAAGGCTAATGCTAAGCCACGACTTGATAAGGCTAGTGCATGAATGCTTTAATAAGGCATATTTTACTAAGCCTTAACAAGGATTTTGCCTTAATAAGGCTAAGGCATGCCTTAATAAGGCTAAGGCATGCTTTAACAAGGTACCAATAGGTCTCAATACGCCTTAAGAATGCCAAGGCATGCCTTAGTAAGGCTGAGGCATGCCTTAATAAGGCTAATGCATGCTTTAATAAGGCATGTCTTAATAAGCCTTAACAAGGCCAAGGCAGGCCAAGGCATGCCTTAATAAGACTAAGGCATGTTTTAATAAGGTATGTCTTAATAAGCCTTAATAAGGCCTAGACATGCGTTAACAAGGCTTTTGCCTTAATAAGGCTAAGGCATGCCTTAATACGGCTAAGGCATGCTTTAATAAGGCATGTTTTAATAAGCCTTGATACGGCCAAGGCATGTCTTATCAAGGCAAAGGCCTTGATAAGGCTAAGGCATGTTTCAATAAGGCATGTCTTAATAAGCCTTAATGAGGTCAAGGCATGCTTCAATAAGGCTTGAGGCTTTTGCCTTAATACGGCTAAGGCATGCTTTAATAAGGCATGTCTTAATAAGCCATAATAAGGCTAAGACATGCCTTAATAAGGCTTTTGCCTTAACCCCTCAAGAACTGGTCCCACGTATTTGGGGACAAACTACTCAAAATTAGTGTGGGATACTTTTTTTCAGTTCTGAATGAGTTAATAAGGCTTAGACATGTCTTAATAAGCCTTAATTGGGCCAAGGCATGCCTTACTTTTGAGCTGGGTGAAGCCGGAGATCCACACTCTGTCCGGCCGACAATCTCCGAAAATAACCGATAGACGCCTGGGTAGGGTCTGTACTATATACAGATCCTGCACAAACACCTTACCACGGCAGGTTAGGATCTAAATGATCTATCTGTAGATGATCTATCTTAGGATCGGTCGCTCGCTCGGGGTCCACAATCGGCGTCTCCGGTAGTCTACTGGTAAAAACCTTGTAACTTCGTACTTTTAATTAAAAAAAACGGAATCAACTGCTGAGAGCGGCTAGCAGCCCGCCTCCTGTTACCCCCCCCCCGAGATAGATGGTGGTCACAGGCGGCGAAACAGGAAGGGGATAGGATTACCAAAAAAAAATCATGTAATATATGGAAACAATGTAATGAGCGCCCAACTGTTTGAGGTGTCTTTATAAGGAGTAGGAACGGTTGCTCCGTCTCGAAAGGGATGCGTGGTCAATGGTCAAATGACTAAGGCAAGCAACACATGAGTACACCCCCATACGACTACCGCCGTGCACGACATGATTACCCCCGCCCCCCCCCCCTCCCCCCTTCCTCCCCCCGCCCGCCGCGCTTCGCGCTTGTGCTAGCAAATGTCTGCCTGGTCGGTGAAAACCCGACATGACTCCGTCCCGGCAATTGTAGGGATCACGAGGGTACATAGTCATACGAATAACGGTACATGCTATAAGAAAATAAAAGTATCCCCCCCCCCACCCATCTTCGAAAGGAGATGGTGTCAATGGTCTAAATACTAAGGTCAAGCAACAAATGATACACCCCCCCCTTCCCCCCGCTGCCCCTCCCTTTTTGTTCTCTGTACTTGCGTAGCGACTATAGCGCACTGTTGTCTGTACTCGAGGCACAGCCTCCCCTCCTTTTCTGTCTGCTTGTACTTCCGAGTAGCGACTTACCGGCACCGCTTGGTCGTCGTCGAGCAGCAGCCACTCTTGTCTGGCTCTGTTGTACACGAACGCAACGTAGTGGTGTTTCTGCACCTGGAAGCAGAAGAAGCCTCTTAATTGGGCCTGGACATGTTTTGAGATTTTGACATCCATACCACAGCGTTTTCGAGCAGCAGCAGCAGCAGCAGCAGCAGGGTTTCGGAGGAGGAGAAGCAGAGCGTTTAGAAGGGGCAGCGTTTTACGAGAAGCAGAGCTAGTAATAGGAGCAGCAGCAGCAGAGCGTTTAGGGGCAGTCCAGAGCCGGAGACACAAGCTGGAGCGTTGACAACCACGACAACAATAGCAACACAACACCGACACCAAGAAAAACCAGCAAAAGCGGAAGCAGCGATACCAGCGATACCAGCACTAGCAGCGACAACAAGAACATAACGAGCTCAGAAAGGAAGCCGCCACCCCTATAAGGTGGCATTGCTCGTGCCCCCCACCAAAACCTGAGAGCCAATGACAGCGACTTAAAACCCAACCAAGGTATATACGGGTGGTAAATGTTTGGGCTGAGCTCCTCAACTACCGCTCAGTATGATATGCTTAATAGAAGTATACCTGGTGTAGGACTAAATAGAGCAAATGCCCAAGTACAACATTTGGAGTCGGGATACACCAAACAAACGTTCTTCCCACGTCCTGATTCGGGTGATGAGAGAGATATGGGAGCGCTCCTCTCACGTTAGTATACCTGGTGTCTGTTGGTAGGACTAAATAGAGCAAATACCCCAAGTACAATATTTGGAGTCGGGGATACACGAAACAAACGTTCTTCCCAAGTCCTGATTCGGGTTATATGAGAGACATGGGAGCGCTCCTCTCATGTGACAAAGCTCAAGAAGAGAAGAATGAGACACCACCACCGCTAAAAGGCATCCCTCCTCCCATCGATTCCCCACTTCCATGATCTATCTATGTAAATATACGTACAGTAGATCTCCCAGGAGGGCAGATACATCTATCTCCGGATCTTCTATAAGATCACTATTACGGGAGAGCATAGTAATCAGAACCAATTATGCTTGGTAAAACTACTGGAATAAATAGGTTTTTGTATATGTTATGGGTCTTGATCTGTATGGTCTAGCTCATTTTGCCGGGTGGGAGCAGCAGAACCTGCATCATCTTAGCGCATATTTTCCTGGGTTGGACCTGTACTACACAGATCCCGCACAACACACCACAACGGCAGGTTAGGATCTAGATGATCTATCTGTAGATGATCTAGATCGTGATCTGTCTGTAGATGATCTAGATCGTGATCTGTCTGTAGATTATCTAGACCGTAATATCTCTAAATCATGATCTATCTGTAGATGGTGTATACCACGACCTATCTGTAGATGATCTATCATACTCTATCTGTAGATGATCTAGATCATGATACGTCTGTAGATGAGCTATATCATGAACTATCTGTAGATGATCTATACCATGATATATCTGTAGATGATCTAGATCATGATCTGTCTGGAGACGATCTAGATCATGATAAATCCGTAGATGATCTAGATCCCTACATATCTGTAGATGATCTGTCCAAGGTATAAAACAAACAGTACAACCCACCTTGCCCGCAGAAACCTCCCCAGCCCCGTTCCCCTCTCCGGGGGCGCCATACTTGGGTCCCCTAGAAAACACCACGTCCAGGTCCACGACCGGGCTAAGCATGCCCAGCAGGTCGGCCACGAGCGCGGACCCCCAGTTATTCCACACCAGCCCGAGCGTAAACACGGACGGGGGTTCGCCGGTGATCGAGCGCTGACTCGGCAACCGCTCGCGTCTTCGCGAGATGGAGCACGCGCTGTTTCGACACGTGACCATGTCACCGTGACTCGCCTCCTGGAAAGACGTGGCTGCGGGCAAGAGGATGGGTGTGGGTGGGGGCGGGGTAGGGGGGGCGGTGCGGGCGGAAGGTGTGTGGGGGGCAACGTAGCACAGCTCTATCGGTTAGTCGGGAGTACGAAACAACCAACAAGACGGCGTTTCCTGCGCCAGTTGCTCGCGGATCATCGGGACAGGCTAGATGGAGCAGGGCAATCTGGCAACAGCAGCAGGTTGGTGACTGTGATGTATCAGCAGGTTGGTGACTGATGAAAAATAGCAACAGGTTATTCGGGGCACATGGGGGTGGGGGGGGTGGGGGGGGGTACTCATGTCGTGCACGGCCGTAGTTGTATGACCATAGACCCTCGCATCCCTACAATGCCGGGACGGAGCACGTTGGGTTTTCAGCAACCAGGCAGACGTTGCTTGCACCAAGCGCGAAGCGCCGTGAGGTATTGGGCGAGTCGAATGGAGGGTGAGCTGCATCCTGCTAACAACCGCCTCTGAGGCGGACTTGCATATGGACGACAGCCTCCAATGAATTGATTTAATTTCTGGCGTGGTCACTTCCAGAGACAGCAATGGGTATTACTACGTATCTGCCTCGTGGATGCCTTGCCATATACACCCTACGTGATACGATCATTCACCTTGTGCGGAGATGAGGTTATCAACCCCGCACAAATGATCTAACAAGACCGCCAGTATGGGTGAGAGGCGTGTTTTACAGCGCCGTTGCCAACCGACGCCAACCCAACCTAGAAATATATAAAATATGTACAGGGGAGGGGGGGTGTAGTCATGTCGTGCACGGCCGTAGTCGTATGACCATAGACCCTCGCACCCCTACAATGCCGGGTCACGAGGCGATAGTGGTTGAAGAAGGTATGTTAGTTGCGTTCTTTGGATTTTGAGCTTCGACAGCAGAAGGTTGAGGTTTTTCGTGTGGGGATTGTGCTTTTTTTTTCCGCGACTCTGCGTTTTTATTTGTCTTTGTAGGCTATTTGTTCGGAATACCACGGTTCTTGCTACTCTACTCGTAGTATTATGTTGGGCCATGACGCTTTGCAACCCCCTCCCGCAACACCAGAAATTAAATTAACTCATTGAAGCTGTCGTCCATATGCAAGTCCGCCTCAGAGGCGGTTCTTAGCAGGATGCAGCTCACCCTCCATGCGACTCGCCCAATACCTCACGGCGTTTCGCGCTTGGTGCAAGCAATGTCTGCCTGGTTGGTGAAAACCCAACGCGCTCCGTCCCGGCATTGTAGGGATGCGAGGGTCTATGGTCATATGACTACGGCCGTGCACAACATGAGTACACCCCCCCCCCCCCCCCCCCCCCCCCCCCCCCCCCCCCCCCCCACCCCCCTCCCCCCCCCCCCCCTCCCGGCAGATAAATGGGGGGTCCACCGCGGAAATAAGAAAAGGTTTGCAAGTCCCTGTTACCCCCTCCCCTCTCTTCATTTTCTACGGCATGCTCATGTGTTGGGCCTTTGCTACTTATTAGACCTCCGCTCCTCCCCCTTACTCCCACTCCCCCCCCCCGCCCCGCCCCCGCCCTCCGGGCCCCCTTCGCCTCCCCTCGCGCCCCCTCTCCCCTCTCCCCGCCCGACCCCCTTTCCCCCCCCCCCCCCCCCCCCCCCCCCCCCCCCCCCCCCCCCCCCCCCCCCCCCCCCCCCCCCCCCCCCCCCCCCCCCCCCCCCCCCCCCCCCCCCCCCCCCCCCCCCCCCCCCCCCCCCCCCCCCCCCCCCATCCCTCGAACCCCTCTTCAGCCCCCAACCTCTCTCACCCCTTCCCCAACCTCCAACCCCAACTCCCAACCCCCAACCCCTCCCCTCTTCGCCCCCCCCTCCCTGTCCTCCACCCCCCCTCCCTCCTCCGCCTCCTCCTCCTCTTGCACTCCCTCCAATCGCTCGGCCCCAAGCTCACCATCCTCGCCACCACCATCATCATTGTCGCAGCCTTCCCGCCCCCCGCTCCCCCCTTCAYCACAGCCTTCAGCTCCGGGCACATCCGCCACCATCCCGCAAACGACGAAGTCCGTCATCTGGTCATCGGTCACCTCGTCGGGGTCGCAGGTGCCACCGACGCTCTGGGGCAGGCGGTCCAACGACATCGTCTTCCGCAGGGTCGGGAGGAAGTCGTTGTTCAAGACCTGCCAGCGTCGGGGGGGGCGGTACTTCATTTTCATGCATGGCCGTAGTCGTATGACCACAGTCCCTCGTATCCCTATAGTGCCGGTACGGAGCTCGGGCGGGGTGTACTCATGCCGTGCACGGCCGTAGTCATATGACCATAGACCCTCGCATCCCTACAATGCCGGGACGGAGCACGTTGGGTTTTCACCAACCAGGCAGACATTGCTTGCACCAAGCGCGAAGCGCCGTGAGGTATTGGGCGAGTCGCATGGAGGGTGAGCTGCATCCTGCTAAGAACCGCCTCTGAGGCTGAGGCGGACTTGCATATGGACGACAGCTTCAATGAGTTAATTTAATTTCTGGTGTGGCCACTTCCGGAGACAGCAATGGGTTTTACTATGTAACTCCCTCGCGGATGCCTTACCATATTAACACTACGTGATACGACCATCCCCCTTGTGCGGAGCAAAGAATCTCCACCCCGCACAAATAATCTACTCGACCGCCAGCTTTGGTGACCGCCAAAAAAAAACAAAAAAAAACGGCACCCTGGTTGTCTAGCTCACGCAGCGAATAGCGTGTTTTACAGCGCCGTTGCCAACCGACGCCAACCCACCCTATAAATATATCATACATTTATAGGGGGGGGGGGGGGGGGGCGTACTCATTTGTTGCTTGCCTTAGTCATTTGACCATTGACCACGCATCCCTTTCGAGACGGAGCACCGTTCCTACTCCTAATAGAGACACCTCCAACACTTGGGCGCTCATTACGTTGTTTCCATATATTACAAAGAAACCTTTTGCCGGGGGGGTACTCATGTGTTGCTTGCCTTAGTCCTTTGACCATTGGCCACGCATCCCTTTCGAGACGGAGCACCGCTCCTACTCCTAATAGAGACACCTCCAACATTTGGGCGCTCATTACGCTGTTTCCC
>MEHQ01000027.1:21135-50800 GCA_008828725.1 Saccharina japonica
CCCAAGCCCCTCCCCCCGCTACTGATACCACCACCTCCGGCACAACCACCGCCACCGCCCCGCCAACACCAGTCGGCGGCAATGATTTCACCCCCTCGCGTTCGCCGCTTTCCGAGCCTTCCGCGACAGCCGCGCTAGCCGCAGCGTTAGCCGCAGCGCTAGCCGCGGCGTCCTGCTCCTCCGGTCTGGTAGCCGGGTCGAACAGCAACGACGACGGCGATTCCGGCTCCGGCCCCGGCCCCGGCCCTTCCTCCGGAGCGCGCTCTAGCTCGGTTACTCCTTCAGCAACACCCGCTCGCGGCTGTGACTGCTGCTGCTGCTGTTGCTGGAGCGGCGGCAGCGGCAGCCGCGGCGACTCCAGCCGGTCGCCCGGCGCCGCCAATCCCCGTGGCAACTCCAGACGCGCCTCTCCCTCCTCGGGGAAGGGCGGGTGCACCTGCACCTGCGCCTGCTTTTGACCCTGCTCGAAGCGCATGCCGCCGTCGATCTGGCCCTCGGCCTGGCCAACCTGATCCGTCTGGTAAACCTGCCCCATCTGGTTAGCCTGCCCCATTTGGTCCACCTGCCCCATCGGGTCGACCTGTCCCATTTGTTCAACCTGGCCCGTCTGGTAAACCTGTCCCATCTGATCAACTTGTTCCATCTGGTCGACCTGTTCCATCTGGCCAACATGTCCCATCTGGTCCACCATCGCCATTTGGTCCACCTGTTCCACATGGTCCATCTGTTCCATCTGGCCCGAGGCCGTCATTTCCGCCCCGCGGTCGTTC
This sequence comes from Saccharina japonica, assembly GCA_008828725.1. Taxonomy (NCBI): domain Eukaryota; class Phaeophyceae; order Laminariales; family Laminariaceae; genus Saccharina; species Saccharina japonica. Next base: position 21,906 of record MEHQ01000027.1, read on the forward strand.
CGTCCGAACCCTTGCCCGTGGTGCCTCCCCCCTCCCCCTTCCCCCCCCCCCTGGCCGCCGAACGGGTACGACGACGGCGACGGCTGCTGCTGCTGCTGCTGCTGGTGGTGTTGATGCATCTGGCGGGAGGGCGGGGACGTGTACTCACCACCACCGCCACCGCCCATGCCGTGCGCCGGAGAGCTCCCCTCCCAGCCCTGCATAGGCTGCATCTGCTGCTGCTGCTGCATCTGTTGCTGCTGCTGCTGGGGGTGCGCGTATTGGTGCCCCCCCCCACCCCCGTCCTGCATCCAGGGCATCGCGGGGGGCATGCCGTTCATGTCCACCATCATGTTCATCCCGCCGGCCCCCATCCCCATGCCGCCCATGTGCGCCCCTGCTCCGCCCGGGTGCCAGGGGGCACCAGGTGCGCCAGCGTGGCCCTGTCCCCCGTACCCATCTCCCTGCACCATCATGTGCGGCGGGGGCGGGTAGTACACAGCCTGGCCGTCCGTGACCCCGATCCCTCCGGGCGCCGGGCCCATAATCGCCTGCCCCGGCAGCTGGTAGTGCATCATACCGCCGCCCCAGTAGCCCGTCGTGCCGCCCTGCTGCACCACGCCGTGCTGCGTCGCGGAAGGCTGCCCTACCCCTAACCCTACCCCTCCGCCTCCCCCGGCACCGCCACCACCACCCCGGTACTGCCCTTGCCCTCCCATCTGCATCAGATGCCCTCTGCTCGGCGAGTGCGGACCGCCCCCGCCCCCCCCCCCCGCCCGCGGCCCCGACCCCGGCCCCGGCACCGGCCGCCGCCGCGGCTCTCTCCTTCCTCGCTTGCTCGTGTGGTCGCAAGTCCCGCTGCGTGCGGTCCCTCCCATTAGGCGCGTACCCCCGGAAACTTCCGCCACCGCCACCGCGACCTCTGCCGCTGCCGCCCCCGTAACCACCATCTGCGCCTCCGGGGCCTCGTCCCCACGCTTGGTAACCCTGATGAGCGAACCCGCCTTCTCGGGAAGCAGCAGCGGCGGCGGCGGCAGAAGCGGCTGCAGCCGTCGATCTCCTAGGTTTAGACTTGGCGATCGTCACAAACCCGTCTTCGTCCGCCACTGGCGCGGCCCTCTCCGCTCCGCGCCACCCCCCCGCGCCTGCCCGGTCCTCCCCCTGCTTTCCAGCCCTGGACCAACCTCCTCTTCCTCCTCCTTCTCCTCCTCCTCCGCCCGACAACGGCAGCGACCGCGGCGACCCCGACGCGGACGCGGCAGCCGGAGTTCCATGAGCGGTGGCGTGTCCCCCAGAACGCGGATTGCCCGTCCGTACCACTGCTGACGCCGCCGCCGCCGCCTCCGCTGTCGCGTCTTTTCGCGACACTTTGTCACCGCTACCGGTGCTACTGCTAATGTCGCCGCTGCTGCTGCTGCTGCTGCTGCTGCTGCTGCTTCCAGCACCGGCAGCCCCGACATGATCAAGGCCGGTCTTCCGGTGGTTGGTGGCGGCGTCTGTGAGGGGTGGTGCCGTACCCATCGCGGTCTGTCCCCCGCCCGGTGCTGCGGCTGCGGGAGATACCGCAGCCGACTCCGCGGCTTGCGCCGCTGCGGTTTTCGCCGCTGCGGTTTTCGCCGCTGCGGCTTGCGCCATCGCGGCTTGCGATGTCGCGGCAGCCGCGGCTGCTGCTGCAGCTGCTGCTGCTGCTGCCGCCTTCGCTTCCGCCGCCGCCTGCACTTTCGCTGCGGCTGCTGCAGCCTTTTCTGCCGCTTCGGCAGCCTTGGCCGCTTCCGCCTCTGCTGCTGCCGCCGCCAGTGCCGCCGCCGCGGCCGTCTTCGTCTCCCGCACCCTAGCCTTCGCGCGCTCGCGCTTTCTTCGCTTCGCGTCCAGGCTAGCGTCCTGGTTGGGGGTCACGATTTCGAAAAAAAAAACGCGGAAACAACCGAACAAGAGAAATCGAAGGAAAAAAACGTTAAAAACAAACTGGTCTGAACACCACAACACCAAAATACCTACTGTTAACACCAAAATACCTACTATACCAGGTAACATTCAACATCAAATCAAAACAACGTGCCCATCGTTGTGAGTTATTGTGTTTGTGTTGCGCGTGCCTGTCGTCTCCCCCCACTCCCCAACCCCGACCCTGTCTATGGTCATACGACTACGGCCGTGCACGACATGAGTAACGCCCTCGACTAACTTCCCCCCTTACCGGTCTACCCGATTCCTCCTCCAACCCCCATCGGTCCCAACCGCCCTTCCCCTCCCCTCCCCTTCCCCTTCCCCTGCTCATCTATCCATCTCACCTCGCGGTTCATGCCCTCTACAAGCTGGCGCTCGTTCTGCACCGCGGTCCACCTCAGACAAGCCTCTTCGACAATGCCCAGCATCAGGCAGACCCCGACAATCTTGATCCTCTCGTCGGCGTCGCTCCCGCCTCCGCAGAGGACCGCCGCCTGCGACGCCCTGGCCGAGACGCGGCAGCCCAGCTGCGCGAAGAATACCCGCAGTCGCCGATACCGCTGGTGCAGCTGACCCACCGCGAAGAGGCGGTATGTGAGGCAGGTCTCGATCTGCTCCTGCTGGGTGAGGGAGATGGCCGTGGCGAGGGACTGGCAGCGTTCCTCCATCTCACGCTGCTTGGCCTGAGGCGAGAAAAAAAAAACACAAACACAGAACACGCATGCAATCAGTACTTTCTAGCTTCTGATCAACCAGTGGACGCATATACAGCGTAAGCACGGTCTGGTCTTAGGTTCAGTCATGACTTTTTTCGTGATCTCGTCATGTTACTCATCCGCCCTGCACCCTTCCGCAGTGTCAATAGACAGCCTCGTCCCGGGAAGAATTGCTGGTTCCCTTTCGCTGAGCGGCGCCAATGTGACGCTCTGCGTGATCGCGCACGATGAGGCATATCATAGTGTCATCCTTGGCGAAAAGGATTTCATGTCGGCTCACTTAACCATGGATATCGTCGGCACCATTTATTAGTTACTAGTACAGGCTGGTTCAGGCATATCACCCAAAATTCATTCAGTGGCGAATGCCCACGCCGTTTTTTGGAGTTAGACCCTGAAATTTGGCACACGTGTTTTATGCGCCCTACCCGAGACTTTAACGGATGGGTTTTTTTTTTTTTTTTTCCGTCAGATATTGTTTGTTTTGTAATTTTTTGGGAAATTTGGGTCTTAAGAGATCCAAAATTTCCGGCGAAAAAAAAAAAAAAAAAAAAACATTCGTAAAAGGCTCGGGTAGGGCGCATAAAACACGTGTACCAAATTTCAGGGTCTATCTCCAAAAAACGGCGTGGACATTTGGACTTTTGTGCGGTAAAAGTGCAAAAATAGGCGGTACCTCGTAATTACTTAGTTTCAGTATATAATCGATTTTGGGCGTTAAATACGACTTAATATGGTCATACGCAGTCAAATCTTCGAATATTTGCGTGAAACTTTGTACAAACACATGCCTTGGACCACCTGGAAGCGGCTCGTTCAGAAAAAAAAATGGGGGGAAAACATGTTTTCCTACGGAAACGCCTGACTATTGTTCACCACTTTGAAGGCCTGTGATTGGTCGGGCCACATTTTCGGCGGTAGCGCCAGTTCTAGGCCCTTCAACAAAAAAACTGGCGATGTCACCCTCTTCCACTGTTCATGGCGGTCAGTATGATACCAAATATGTGACATTGGAGTTGCTATTGCATGCGGCATTCATGACTGACGAAATTTGCCGTGATATGCCTGAACCAGCTCGTAGCTAAAAATAAACAGAGACGGAGGACCTCCGCAGGATTGATTTCAAGCCGCCACACAAGGTTGTGTGCCCTCGTTTTCGCCCCAACAGCGACCACGTTACAGTCGACAGCGTCGTTGCCGATCAGTCCCCTCACCAAGTCTTCTGAATGCTCGCTGGACGGGGTGAACACACTGCTGCTGCTGCTGCCGCTGCCCGAGCCAGCCCGACTGTCCTTCTTCCGGCGCTGCTTCCCCAGCTCCGCTGCCTGCCAAATAAAAAAAATGAAAAGAGAGAAGAAAAAAAAGGAGAGTAAAATGAGCAAAAAAACGCGAATGCAAGGAATATTATACGAGTATACCCTCTTTGGAATGGCAGAGGCGAATTGACCATAAAAAACGCGACGAGTAACGTAAAGCACCGGCCCACGTTCGGTATTCGGGGATACTACGATGGTTGCAATGCAAAGGAGTCGTACGGCACGGCCGCGACACGATCCAATATATTCGTGCATACAGTACAGGACACCTAATAAGAAACAGTAAATCTGGTCCAGGCTGGATTTATTATTTTGAGAGAGGGTGCTTTCTACAATAATTCCAAGATAACTTCATAATTTATTATTTTCCTCTAAATCTCAGCCTGGATTTATTATTAATAGTAGCCTGTTTCTTATTAGGTGTCCTATACTGTAGCACGTACCACTCGGCGCTCACGCTGGACCGTATAATACGTAGACGGCTGATTAAACACGAAAAAGTGCGACGTGATCCTCTACATACCCGTACTGCTTTGCTGGGTGCTCACGGCTGCTGTCAACGTAGAAGGCTGATAACACCAAAATTGACGTTGTTTTGGTCGATATCCCTTAAACGGGGCCTCAAAGGTCGCCATCCCTTAAAAGGGGTCCCTCCCAGAGGGGGTAACCAACGCCTCCGTATACTGGCGCCGGAGGTGCCACGGCTACACCGCCTGCTTGTTGGATTACCGTCACACCCCCCCCCTAGCAATGCTTGCCTGGTTGGTGAAAAAACGACATGCTCCGTCCCGGCATTGTAGGGATGCGAGGGTCTATGGTCCTAAGACTACGGCCATGCATGAAAATGAGATAAACCCCCCTCCCCTCCACCCACTGCCTGATTGGTGAAAACCCAACGTGCTCCGTCCCGGCAGTGTAGGGATGCGAGGGTCTATGGTCATACGACTACGCCCATGCATGAAAAGGAAGTACACCCCCCCCCCACCCTCCTCCACCCACGCGCCCACCCTCTCACCATGCAAGGTTTCCCCGATACCGCACATCGCTTAATAAATTTAATGTTGGTGGTGTCCGTACGTGTTGGTTGTGGATATTGGACCAACCAGCCCACGTATGTATGTACGACGTGAGATTAACAAAGCGCGCCCCGAGGTTGATGGTGCTTTCATACCTCCTCCTCTTCCTCCTCCCCCCCCACCAATATATGATATATTTATGGGTTGGGTTGGCGTCGCCTGGCGACGACGCTGTAAAACATGCCTCTCACTGCGTGATCTAGACAACCAGGGTGTCGTTTTTTTTACTTGTTTGTTTTTGGCGGTTACCCAAGGCTGGCGGTCGAGTAGATAATCTGTGCGGGGTCGGGAACCTCAACTCCGCACAAGGGGGATGATTGTATCACGTAGTGTGTATATGGTAAGGCATCCAGAGGCAGATACATAGTAATACCCATTGCTGTCTCTAAGTGACCACACCAGAAATTAAATCAATTCATTGGAGGCTGTCGTCCATATGCAAGTCCGCCTCAGATGCGGTTCTTAGCAGGATGCAGCTCACCCTCCATGCGACTCGCCCAATATCTCACGGCGCTTCGCGCTTGGTGCAAGCAATGTCTGCCTGGTTGGTGAAAACCCAACGTGCTCCGTCCCGGCATTGTAGGGATGCGAGGGTCTATGGTCATACGACTACGGCCGTGCACGACATGAGTACACCCCCCCCCTATGGCCATACGACTACGGCCGTGCACGATATGAGTACACCCCTCCCCCCCCCCCCTCTCCCTGTTCACCTTTTCTTTCGAAAATTTCAAGCAAAGCCAGTTACTTGCTAATTCATACACGGCCGTCAAAAACACAATACGTCCCATTTCGAGCTGAGGTCAAGCGCCGGAGATCCTACATACAGGAAAATCTGAAGCCGGACATCCTGTAATAAAAAAAAAAATTGAAACCGGAGATGCGCGTTGTATATAACATGAAACGACCGAAAATCTCCCACTCTGGTCGGGTTTAGGAGGCCTTCAAGATATCACGGGTCGGGTCGGGTCGGGTCAGGAGGTTTTCCAAATCCCACGGATCGGGTCAGGTCACCCGACCCGACCCGCGAGGTTTGGCCTGGCCCTGGCCCGTGAACAGAGCCAGCGAGGTGCTCGTAGCGAGGGCTACATACCCTATCCTACGTAAAGATATACCTGGTACCTGGTATTTATAGTATTTATACCCGTTACGTACGTACCTCTTCTTTGGAGGTCTTGAGGCGTTGCTTTTTCACCACGAGGGTCTGGCAGAGCTTGTGCACCTGCCTCTGCCGGATGTGGGCGTGGAGCTGCTGAGTGGTCTCGTTGCCCACCCAGTCCGTCTGGAAGTCGGACTGCCACGTCGACAGCGCCGAGGTCAACTCCGGAGACTGCGCGGCGAGAGGCACGCATGAACAGCGAGGGTTGGGGTTGGTAATGGGGTTGGCGTTGGGGTTGGTCATGAGGTTGACGTTAGTGCGCGGGGGGGGGGGCGTCGAGGTCAACTCCGGAGACTGCTCGGCGAGAGACATGCGCAAACAGCGACGGTTGGGGTTGGGGTTAGAAAGAAGGTTGGCGTTAGCGCGCAGGAGGAGGGGGGGGGGGGAGGGGGCGATCGTCGAGGTTAACTCGGGATTATTCGGCGAGAAACACACACAAATAGCGTAAGATTGGGGTGGGGTTGGCTGGGGGCATGGTGGAGTTGTGACGAATATTGGGGCTGGGCTGGGGATTGGGGGTCCGAGTTGAAAATGGTGTTCGGTTGGGGTTGGGATAGACGTGAGGATGCGGGTTGGGGTGGGGTAGGTGGGGAGGGGAGGTGAGCTAGAAAGGCGACGTTTGTTTAACATAACAATCGAACGCTTTTTCTGCACAGACAACTATAAAAGCGCGAGCCATGCCGAGCCTTTTTGGCCAGCCCTACCTCGCCGCGTAACCCCCCCCTCCCGAGAGCCTATGGTCATACGACTACGGCCGTGCACGACATGAGTACCCCCCGCCCAACCCCACTCCCGAACCATCGCTAGTTCGCGCCCCACCGCTTTCTTTCCCCTTCGCGGAGAGATCTCTGCGTTAACGCTAGAGTAGGCATTAGCGTCAGCGTCAGCATGAGCGAGATAGCGTTAGCGTGAAGATTCGGTGTTACCGTCGGTTACGGTCAGCGGTAGCATTAGCATTAGCGCTGGCGAAAGCAATAGGGATACCGTGTGTAGCGTTAGGTTTAGGGCTGGCGTTAGCGTTTGAGGCGTTCGCACTATAGCCCTAGCGTCGGCATTAGCGTCGGTGTTTTGTCGTGTTGTGGCGTTAGCAATAGCGCTGGTGACACATGGTACGATAGAGGTGCACCTGCATACAGGCCATGTTTTGTTCGAGGGTGGCCATTTGAGAAGCTCTATACTTCGCCAAAAAACTGGTTCAACCCTTGTAGAACTGCAGTCCCGTTTTGGGGACAAACCACTCTAATTCTAAGTAATTTGTCCCCAAAACGGGACTCCAGTCCTAGAAGGGTTAAGGAGGAAAATAAAAGTGCTGCCTGGTGAACAGTAGCATGGCCTACGAGTATACACTTAAAAAGATTCCGACCCAAGAACGAAAGTCCGGCGATTAGGGTTTAAGGAGATCGATCATTCAGAAAAAAATTCAGCTAAAAATGCTATCGCTATCGTAGCACGCGTCCTGTCGCCTGCGGCGCTAGCACTAGCGTTAGTGGCGTTGGCATTAGTGTTTGTGGCGCTAGTACTTGCGTCAGCTCTAGCGCGCTAGAGACAGCGCTAGCATTAGCGATATAGCATCAGCGATACCGTTGACGCCAGCCATAGCGCTAGCTTGTAGCGTTATCTAGCGTTTAGCGTCAGCGCTAACACCAGCACTAACGCTACGTTAGCGATAAGCAACAGCGGAACCCACCTGCGGGTACACCACCGGGTTAAGCTCATCGGACACCCTCTCCTCCACCCTGAGCTTGAGGCCGTCCATCAGAGCCTCCCACTCCTGCACCAGCGCCTTAAGCTGCGCATCCGCCATCTGCTCCGCCTGGATGACGTCACTTGACGCGTTGTAGGCGAAGGACTCGAACTTGAAAACCTGAGGGGAGCAGAGGGTCAATATCGCACCAGCGCGTATTGTAAAAGTTGAGTTGACGTCACGCGAAAACGATCGGGATGAAGGATGCGGAATTGTATGGTATGGTATGGCATGGTATGGTATGATATGGTGTGGCATACTATGGCATGGTATGGTCTGGTATTATATGGTATGGTATGGTATGGTATGGCATGGTATGGTATGGTGTGGCATGCTATGGCATGGTATGGTCTGGTATTATATGGTATGGTATGGTATGGTATGATATAGTGTGGCATGCTATGGCATGGTATGGTCTGGTATTATATGGTATGGCATTATATGATACGGTACGATGCGGTATGGTATGGTATGATACAAAATGCGGCAAACACAAGAGATAGGTCGGTCCGTCCTCCGGCCAGGCTATAACACAACACAGCCAAAACTCGAACAGGGCAGACCAGCCACCGCCGCACCTCCCCCTCAGCCCTCCCGGCAACAAAGCGCGCTCTGCCTCCTCCCGCCCTCCCCAGCCCGGCATTCTACGAGTGCGAGGGGTCTATGGTCATACGACTACGGTTATGCATGGCACGAGTACACCCCCATCCCAACCTCTCCCTCTCCCCCCCCCCCCGCACCTGCAGGCGAGCCTTCAGGACGCGCTCCACCAGCTCGTCCAGGGCGCGGATATCCTCGCCGATGAGCACTCCCGACCACCTCTGACGCGCCCTCTCCGCGCGAGCGAGCAAGGGCTCCACCCTCGGCGCCGCCATCACGCCAATGGTGGCCTCGTGCAGAGCGGTCATCTCCGCCCGCTTGCGCTCGAGGAGCTCGGACGCGGACAGGCGGTTCTCCGCCGCGAAGCACAGCGCGATGCCCATCGGCTGGGACTGCTCCCTGAGCTGCTCCCGCCGCGCCTCCAGAGTCAGCTCCAGCTGCCTCTTCACCGACTCCTCGTACGCCACCCAGAGGTCTTCGGCCAAAGCCGTGGCTTCCGCGAGGTCACCGCCGCCACCGCCGCCCCCGGCCCCCCCGCCACCACCGCCTCCGCTGTCGTCGCCAACGAATGCGAGCGAAAACGGAAACGTCAGGCCGTGGAGGGCCATCGTCAGCTCCGTCAGCCAGTCCACAAGCGCCGCCTCCGCCTCCTGCAAGCGCGGGGCGAACTGCGGGTTCCACTGAACGTTGGACGCAGCCGCCGCCGCCGCCGCAGCCGCAGCCGCCGCTGCTGCCGACGACGACGATGAGTTCCCCCCTCCGGCGCCGCCACCCCCGGCCACCAGCGTGCCCCCCGCGGAACCGCTGCCGTTGCTGACGGTGGAGTCGCTCTGAACCGATCCCCCGGTGCTAGCCTCGATCACCCCGCAGCACTTGAAGGCGTTGTCCTTGGCCCGCTCGACACGCTCCATCAGGTCCCACGGGCTGCGCTCGCTGGGACCGCCACCACCGCCACCGTCTAAGGAGGAGGAGGAGTAGCGCGCGCGTGGTATCGCGAGCGATCCGGTCCCGGTGCCCCTAACGCTACCGAGACCGTTCGCCGATGCTAACGCTGACGCCGTCGCTCCCGCCGCCACCGCCGACCCGCCTTGCCCCCCCCGCGAGGGCGCGGTCGGAGCGGGGTACGTCGTAAGCCACTCCTTCGCCGACAGCCGGGCCGAGGAATGCATCGGCGGCGTCTGGGGCTGCGCACCCTTCCTCTTCGAAGAAGTAGCAGGAGACCCGTTACGAGTCGCCGCTCCCGGAGCGTCGGCGGCACCGGGAGGGGGCGTCAACGCCGCCTGCACCACGCCGATAACCTGCCGCAGCAGGTCGGGGGTGACGGGCGCCCGGATGCGAAGCCTATCGGGTATCCGGCTGCCTCCCTCCGCGTCACCGTTCCAGACGACACCGACCCCGGGGGTGTGAAAGTCCGCGCCCCGTGGTCCCGCGGCTCCCGACGCCGCCTCCTCCACACGCTTCGAGTATCCGCCGCCGTTACCGTTGGCGGTGTTACCGTTGGCGGTGATACCGTTGGCGTTGTGACCGTTAGTGTTGTGGCCGTTGCCGTTGCGACCGTTGGCGTTGTGGCCGTTACCGTTGGCGTTGTGACCGTTGGTTTGGTGACCGTTGGCGCTGTTACCGTTACCGTTGCGACCGTTACCGTTGGCTTCGTCGTGGCTGTCGTCGTCTCCCGCGCTGCACGCGGCGAGCTTGACGAGCTTGGTCAGGGGGAACCCACCCCTGCCCAGGCCGTCGCCGAGCGCGTGCAGCAGGCGATCTCGACAGGTCCCGCACTTCACGTCGTCTATCTTGGAGCGCACCTATTGAAACAGCAAGCAGCGAGTGTCGTATCACGACTCGTTATCACTACGTACGTCGTTAGCGCGAAATAAGAAATACCAGCGAAAAATAAGAAAATGCTCGTGAAAAATACCGATAACGAGTACCAGCAAGGAATTCCTGGTAAGAAACAAGAAACACCCGCAACAAACAAGGAATAATACCAACCGAGAAACAAGAAGTAATAAACGAAAGCGTCGAGGAAAAGCAAAGGTGTGTGTGTGAGAACTATCGCCACCAAAAAGCAACGGAAAGGTCAGAACAGCGATGACAGGGCGAAACACACAGCAATGTCGGGACTCACGACGGACACTACACCACTCACGAAAGCCTTGTTTTGGGGCCACGGACCAGGCTCAAATTCTCACGTGAGGCAGGGTCTGTCCTACAAATATTTTTAGCACAAAACAAATGTTTTTCGTACGTTTCGCGAAAAAAAAACGAGCCAGCGTTTCTTATTTCCCCATTTCTTAAGGGCTTCCGCGCACTCTTATGACTCGGAAAAAAAAAAAGAAGCCGACCATAGGTTGACTTAAAACTTTAAACCACCAGGTATATCCACATAAATCCGCCAAGAAGTGCTGTGCGCAATTCCTGTGTGTCGTAGCTGTGTGGTGGCCTGATGCGGATTTGTGTGTCGCCCGTCGCCCGTCTGCCCGCTTTTGCGATCTGCTGGCTACCGTGCTGCTTACAGTAGTGCTATGCGCGTGTGTGGGCCGGGTGTGCGTATACTCACGTACACGTGCACCACTTACAGCAGTATTGGTGTTGTCCTGCCTATAGAAAGGCCTTATTAAATATTTAGGAGGGGAAGCGGGGAGGTAACATAAGTATACAAACATCGCGATCTCAATCTTCGAGCTTTTCGATTGTTGAAATGAATCATATCGACAATCGAAGAAACCAATTATCGATTTTGATTTCGGGGGAAATCGCGAAAACTCGCGATTTTTTAGTAGACGGTCAATCTCCACCTCCAACACTTGCTATTAGACTGCAAACTATAAACAACACCTGGTGCATAGACACACTTACAGATATCTCGCCCAGGGATCCCTCATCCCTGGCCTCTCAGAGCTCCCACTTCGAACACCGCCTCCGTTCATTACTTGCTCATTCTCTCTCTCTTTGTTCCCTATATACTTTAGTTGGCGAGAGGCTTCTTCCTCTTTCAGTTTTGGGTTCGTGTGTGTGCCCAGACAGCACGGCAGCGCGGGCGAGCCCGGCGCCATCGCGGGTATGGGAGGCGCTGGCCAGTAGAGGGGGGGTCAGAAGGAGCGCGGTCGCCTTTTTCGTGGCTAGGCGTGGCGTGTCCACCGAGACACGAGGGAAGCAGAAGGCGCTTTGTCTGCGTTGCTGCTGCAGCATGTCCGAAAATATAAGGGTCGTTTGTCCTGTAAAATAAAATTCAAGCGTTGCTTATTTATCGGAACAATAGGATTAAAGAGAAACCCCGGCAGTTTGAACACCATCATGATGGAGCGGGCGAACGAGGGCCACGTGAGCACCGGGCTCCATGCGAGGCGGGCCACGGGGCTCACTGGGGCAGAGAGGCAGTAGAGCTTGACCCGGACCGAATCGATGGCGACGTGATCGCGGAGGGACGGGGAGCATCAAGGCTGACAGAACGCGAAAGACGTCAAAACTTTTTTTTTGTTTTTTGCGGGCAATGGGTCCGATGGATTTTTTTTTTCTTTTTTTCGAGTACGAGTACGTACGAGTATACTCGTATGTACGTACGTACAAATGTGTACGTCTTTCTTCTTTCTCAGTTTTGTTGATTTCCTGTTTTTCGTACTTCACAACTTGACGACCGAGCTGTGCTGTGCTTTCTCTTTCATACATACAAAGTACGAAGTAATATATACCACCGTTCGTTGTTGTTGCACTACCACACATACTCACGAAGGCACAAATCACACACACCACAGCAGGCAGCGCAGCGCCGTGCTGTGAGCCGTGTTGCTGTGCTTTCTCTTTCGATCATACAGCTTCTTTGTTGTCCTGGAGCATGGAGCTAGTGTGCATCCCGAGCATGTTTTGCATGCATGTCAAGTCCGCCGTTTCTTCCCTGTGCACCATGAACCTCTTGGCATTTTCAAGTCGGTGCTTTTGCTTGCACTACTGATACATCATGGGCCTCTTCTGCCCCTTTCCTTGCGCGAGCGTAGCGGGCGGCGTCAGCCGCCCGCGGAGCGGAGCCCTTGTACATACATACATACTCGTAGCATTCGGAAGACAACTCTTGAAAAAAAAAATGCCCGCGTCTGGATAAAACACTCAGGAATTTGTATATAAATAGACTATTTACTATTTACAGTACTGCTGTACCGGTACCTGGTAGAGATAGCACCTTTGCGGAGGCGCGGTCATACCTGCGTCTGCACCACCAGCACTAGGTGTTGTCGAACCTTTCTGCGGAGCTACGTATGTACAGCAGCAGCTGTGATCGAACCTTTCTCCGGAGCTAGTTATGTACAGGATCAGCTATATACGTACTGTCCAGAGGATTCCATCGAAAATCGAGGGCCGAGGGCCAGGTCGGGGGTTTCCACATAAAAAAGCATGCCTTCTCAAGCGGGGGTTCTACCAATACCACTCTGGACGGAAATGTAAGGAGCGTTTCAACATTAATACAAAGACCAAACGGTCCTTACATTTCCGTCCAGAGTGCTATAAATTATGGAACTGGGAATTCTTTGTTTTTTCTTCTTGACGACGCCGCGCCTGACGCCACATCAGTAGTAGAAAACACAGCATCTGCTGGCACCCCTACGGCCACTAGCCAGCAGGCACCAGCAAACGACGTCCGATCCCACATCGCTCGGAGCAGAACGGAACAAAAACCAAATTGCGAAGAACAAAATGAATCTCTTCCCCATTCCCCCCTGCCCCCCCTCGGTTCCGTCCCGGCATTGTAGGGATGCAAGGGTCTATGGTCATACGACTCCGGCCATGCGTGGATATCGAGTATACCCCCCCCCCCCCTGGCCCCCAATGGGTCAAAATGACTAAGGCAAGCAACAAATGAGTACGCCCCCCCCCCCCCCCGGCTCTCGGGGGGGGTGGGTGGATTTCAGAATTTCCGCCCAAGATCACGGCGTTCACGCGCGCGCACCCGATGGCGAGCTATTACGTCCCACTATGACCGGTAATAACATGCTCGTTTGATAAACGTATTAGACTACAAGCGGGGATTATATTTCCGACCACAGTGACATATATTGTCTCCATTTTCTTTTTTGTGATTATGCCCGTAGGAGTACCGAGGTAAGTACAGGACACCTCGTAAAAGATACCAATCTGACAGGAAATATAAGGATCATTTTGATCACATGTTAATATACAAACGGTCCTTATTTTTTGAGACATAAGTGACACCAGTAAATAGTACCCCGCTGCCCGGAAATGTAATTAGCATTAACCCCTCAAGAACCGGTCCCCCGTTTTTAGGGACAAACTCCTTGGAATTAGGGTGGGATAAAAAATCCAGTTCTGAATGGGTTAAGATATGAATATGAATAAACAAACCGTCCTTACATTTCCGGACAGAGTGGTACCTGATAAGAAACAGGACTGCTGGGAAAGGGTTGCGTTTACGTAGAGCTACGTACAGTCGTTGCGTTCTGTCATACGCAAACTGCAGCAGTGTAACGAGCGCTCCCGGATTCATTACTTCTTGGTAAATCTCAGCCTGGTCTCCTTTGTGCTCGTTTTCTTATACTGCTGTAGAGCAGCAGTACGTAGCGGTATGGCGTCCTGTAGTACAGTTCACATGAAAAATACTACTGTGGTACGACCGTATTCGTAGTGCACCAGATGCTCCCAGTGTGGGGAGCAAAGGTACAGCAGTAAGTACTTTCGAGGGAAGACGCAATACTACAGGACACCTACTGCTGTAATACGAAACAGCCTGATAAGAAAGCCAGGCTGAGATTTAGAGGAAAATAACAAATGATGGAGTCGTCATCTTGAGATTAGTGTAGAAAGCACCCTCTCTCAAAAAAGAAATCCAGCCTGGACCAGATTTCCTGTTTCTTATTCGGTGTCCTGTACTGCTGTACTGGAGGTGCTGCGAATAGTGGCAGTATACTCGGAGCATAGTACCTGTAGTTACTGCTGTAGTATGTATGATACGGGCTACTGCTGTGAATAGGGTCCTATAGTCATGTTTAACAATATTCCTATTCAATATTATAGCCGAGTTTGCGACAATGGTTGCCAGTTCACACCGCTGTTTAATAACATTAAAAACTCCGGCCAGGGTTAAGAAAAGGCATGAAAAAATAACATAATAATAATAATAATAATAATAGCCATGCACAAGACAACAGTACGTACTGTAGTAATTATTTTATAAATACAAGACAGCAGTACGTACTACTGTTGTAGTGATTATTTTATATATACTAGACAGCAGTACGTAGTTCAACCATTTTGTCAAAGCACGGCCACAGTCTACCTCTGGTACTCGTACAGCAGATGAACCTACCAGTAGTATATATTAGCATTCCGTCCGGCAGGATATTTCTGGGAATTTTCCAGTTCACTAATACTGTTGTGGTAGGGTTTGGGGTTAGGGGTTCTACGCCCGTACATTGATCCCAAGATGTTACCGGACGATTTGTTAATAGTCCTCACATGAACACCGTACATATATCGGAAAGCCCGCAATGCCGTTGTATACACTTTGAGGGGCCCTCTGTAGACCATAGACCATGAAAATATACAGCAGTAGGACAAAACCCGAGGTAGGAAATTACTCCAATTCACCTGGCACACTACGGCACTTTTTTAGTAGGGGGGCCTGGGGAAAAAAGAAAAAAAAAGAGAAAGATTTCCAAGTCTTGCGGAGGTTTTTTCGATACGGGCTACGGGGTTGCTCAAGTTGTCGAGTTTTGGTTCCCGTCCGATGTCATGTATGTGCCCTCTGCTGCGAGGCCACCGCGAGCGCTACAGTTTGAACCTCGGCATGAAAGTAGGCTCATTCGAACAATCTGGTGTAGGGCTATCGAAGGTGTTGAAATCAACTCAATGCGTGGGAGCATGAAGGATATATGTATCATCTGGCGGATTTTTTCCCTGAAAAAAGCAAGTTGCGGTATGGATGACCCACCGAGGGGTGGTGGGTGGTGGGTGGTATCAGCCACCCCCGACGCAGAATGATACGTACGTTCCACTCTCGTTGCGACGATAACAACAGCAGCAGCACGCTGCAGCAGCAACAGCACAGCAACAACAGCCTTCCGTTGTACTCGTACGAGTTTCAAAAAGCAAGTTGCGGTATGGATGACCCACCAAGGGGTGGTGGGTGGTGGGTGGTATCAGCCACACCCCCGACGCAGAATGATACGAGTACGTACGTTCCACTCTCGTTGCGACGATAACAACAGCAACAGCACGCTGCAGCAGCAACAACACAGCAACAACAGCCTGCCGTTGTACTCGTACGAGTTCCAACAAGCTCTCTCCATCGAGCTTGCTAACCTCTGTGACGCACTTCTGCGTGCTCGCCGCCGTGCTTTGTTCGGCGGCGGGATTGACATTTTTGCATTTTTTAGTTCTCGTGATTGGTCTACGTCACGATTTTCACGATTTTTTTGTGCTCGTGATTGGTCTAAATCACGATTTTTCAGGCCCCACCACTGTTAAATTGCCACTACCAGTAGTTTTCGTGCGGTTCCCGTTTTTGCTGTGGCCGCTCTGGTGGAAACCCCAAATATGGTGGATAAAACATGCGTGGGATCAGCAGGGTGCCCCTTCCTTGGGCCTTACCGGGAGCTAATTATACACCCACGGTACAGTTTGGAGGGTTTGCTGTAGGTCTGGATGGGATTAGGTAGGCCGGCCGGGAGCTACCTATACACCCATGGTATACCAGGTATACAGTTTAGAGGGCATGCTGTAGGTCTGGGTGGGATCAGGTCGGTGTACCAAGTGGGAGCAAGGTCGATAAAAGCGTCCCCACCCGTGAAATGTATCTATATTATGACAAGCTTAAGCTTGTGCGTACAGTCTTCGGGTAGAAATCGTGTTTTTTCAAGTTTTATCGTCTCGTCGACCCTCTGGTAGCATCCAAGAGGAGTCACCGGCCAGTGGTCAATCCCGAGGAAAGTAGAAAACGCGCGAACGGTGCATCGCTAAACTTGCAAAGCTGAGCATCGATCGATCGGGAGAACTCACAGCTGACATATGCCGTAAATTTTTAGTTGACGTACAGCACAGGACACCAAATAAGAAACAGGCCAATAAGAAAGCCAGGCTGATATTAAGAGGAAAATAAGAAAATCGAGATTCGTTATCTTGAAATTAGTGTAGAAAGCACCCTCTCTCGAATAAGAAATCCAGCCTGGGCCAGATGTCCTGTTTCTTATCAGGTGTCCTGTACTGCTGTAGTTTTAGTTTCATGCTTGGCATGGAATATTTTTTTTCTCCTGAAAAACCTCTCGATCGACGGAAAATGGACGATGAGGTATTCATAGTACGAGATAAAGCTGCAGCATATATATAACATGCTCAAGGTGGAAGTGAACGTGTGTATTGCAGACGGTGCACGGTTTTGGTCCCGATCCACAAAACACAACACAACACAACACACCGAGATCCAGCAAACAATAGTTACGCGACGAGACGGTGAAAAGGGTGTTCGTTTGAACCATGGGGTTGCTATTTAGAATATTGATATATGATACTATTGATATGTACATCGATACACATGTTCATTTCGGTCATCTCTCAACCCCTTGAGAACTGGTCCCCGGTATTTGGGGACAGACTACTCGAAATTAGTGTGGGATAAGTTTTACAGTTCTAAATGGGTCAAGACTCCGTTCCATTTATGTATGGAAGGATCAACTACACAACTCCTCTCTACCAGTACCATATGCGGCAGTGACTGGGTGTCGTTAACCCTTTAGGAACTGCAGTCCCGATGTGGGGACAAAACACTTGGAATTAGACTAAAATAGTGGTCTCTGTACAGCGCAGTACTACTGTAAAAGGGTTAAAGGTCCTGCTCACCGTGGCCAATGTCGAATGTCAGCACAATCTATTTCGCCTGTTTCGTGACCATGGGCGAGGTTTCAGGGAAATAAGCTATTAATAATATAAAGTGAGAACATATTTATCATAATTGCTGTAGATGTGAAGATAAATATTCCTGGGCCATCTCAATTCTTCTTTCGCACCTGACCCTAGAAGTGCTGCGGTATCCCTTCCGAAACCAAACCTGAGCGTTGCCTCTTGCCGCTATTTTTTGCTACTATAATACTTGTGCGATATCCCCCGTGCCCCGTGCCTCCTGCGTGCTGCTCTAGATCGCATCATACTACTGGCACTGCTGGGTCTACTGCTTTTGGGACAGAAGGCGTAAAAGGCTTCCGACGTAAACATTAACATTACCGGAAGATGTTAGCGTAGAAAGCAACTTGGCTATTATAGCAATATGAATAGAAGACTATACAGTAACGTAGTATGAGCAGTCTTGACCCCTCAAGAACTGGTCCCACGTATTTGAGGACAAACTACTTGGAATTAGTGTGCGACACGTTTTTCGGTTCTGAATGGGTTAATACTCCTGTGCCAGAGTCTACTAACTGCAGCAGTACATCCGCAGCAAAGTCATACTGTACGTAGCCACGAGTGGACAATAACAAGTGCTGGTGCAAAGCAGCGCAACGAAGCAAGGGCCACTTGCGCGGCTGAAAAAGCAAATACCGCACAACCAGCTGTTGCATGATACAGCAGCAGTACCGGTATCATGCAACAGTCTAACCCCTGGTATACCTGGTACCCGGTACACCGGTACCAGGTAAGTGTTTTCCCAGTCAAATTGCAAGTATTAATAGTTTGCCCCCAAAACATTGGGACAGCAGTGCCTTACAGGCTACGAAAACCAACCAAGCCTACAGCAGTGTGGTAGTAGTAGTAGTAGTAGTACCGTACCCTCCCACCTTCTACCGCATCCAATCCCCACCCTCCCGGTAACAAAAACGCCATCCCCGTCTATGTACCACCTCACCTCGTCAGCGCCGACGTCCAACGCCGGCGGGAACTCCGTTGCGAACGACCTGAACTGCTTCGCCGAGTACCCAAGCCAAGACCACTCCCTCCCGGCCGACTGCATCACGTACGGGCTCTTGCAGAGAGATTCTCCGTTGTGGCACCTGTCCCCCGAAGCAGAGTTGGCGGAGCCCAGGGCCGAAGAGGATGCCATCGCCGACCCCACCCCAGACGAAGACAAGGAGGAAGAGGAGGCGAAGACGGAGGACGGGGAGGAGGAAGAGATGCCTCTCCCATCCCGGTCCCTCTCCCTGTCCTTGTCTCGGTCTCTCTCTCCGATATCTCTCTCCCTCTCGCGCTCCCCCGCCGAAGCCCTCCTTCGCCAGTCCCCGTCGCGACCTCCCCCTCCCCCAGCAATCACCGCCATCCCCGACCCCGATCCCGACCCGTTCGAAAACCGGAACTCTCCCCCACCACCACCACCTCCGCTGGGGGCCCTTGTGAGAATCCCCCCCCCCCACCCCCCCCGGTGCTGCTGTTGGGGGCTGTTAGTGGTACATCCTATCGGGGAACCCGTCGCCCTTGGGACTCCAGATCCTGCGGGGGCGGGGCGAACCGATTTTTTTTCGCCGTGGTTGCTGCTCTCGAGGCTGCTGCCATCTTTGAAGCGCGCAGCAGAGGTGGTCACCGAGGCGGCGGCGGAGGAGGCCGTGGTGGTGGTGGTGGTTGTGCTCCAGGATTCTCTTCGGGAAGAGGACGAGGAGCCCTCGGCGCGCCCATCAAGCCCGAATGATGGTGGTGGTGGTGGTGGTGGTGAGGCCGAAAGGGACTTGGAAGAAGAGGATGCCGCCGCTGCTGCTGCTGCTGATGATGATGATTTCTTCCCCTTTGATTTGCCCTTTTTCCCGGCCATGACAGGCGGCCGTTCGCAGGTTCCCCACGCTCACAGCTGGACGGGACAGTCTCGCGACGCTAGGCCTTGCGTCGGGTTTGTTCGGGCCCGGCTCGCCCTCCCCCCCCCTCCTCCCTCCTCCGCCACCGCGCGTGTGGTGCGGCTTGACACCCGAGCAAGGAGGGTGCTCTGCTCTGGTATAAAGATGTTTCGAGCTTTCGGTCGAAATTGAGATTCGCCACGAAGGAAAAACGAAGAAAAACAAGCCACGGCGCCGGCGCCTGACTGCCTGCAGCCCAAGCTACACAACGTTTGTCGAGCTCCACGCAGTTCTGTGTCGCGATGAACGGCACAGTGGACAGGGAAGGGGTGGTGGGGGGTTGTGCGGTGAGAGATTGGGCCTTCTTGAGATGCGGCGTGCGCTAGATAGGAGACCAGCAGTACGATACATGGGGCGAGGAATATTAGACCAATAGCGATTTGCCACCTCTGGGCTATCAAGGGGGGAGATTTTTTAGGGCCAGCAGAGCAGCAGCGCAGGGCGGTGAGAGCATGGAGCGATAGCTACGAGGGTTTCTACCAGTCCCGTCTCAATCGGCTGGGGCGGTTATCGGAAATCTTTAAGCCTCAACCCCGCACAAACCCATCCGAGGATGCTTCTGGTGTCCGTCGTGTCGAGAACCGTAGACCGGGTAACGCCACACAGCACAACACACAGCCTCTTTTTCTTTCGTCCCCTTTCTACCCTTCTGCCAGGGGGGGGGCACTGGAACAGCAACCGTGGATACTCCTGGCGCTTACCGTGCACGGTGGTCTTGTCGGAGCGCTTCTCTCTCCCTCTTGGTCGCTCGGCCTATCCGCTCCCTATGCCGAAGCCACTCTGCCTCCAGCCTCAGCCAGGAGCCCGCTCGTATCCAATCACACGAGGACTTTCCCCGAGCTTGAAAGAAAAATAACGCCATTGGACCAAATATCGAAACCCCGGCTTGGTGTTTTGTATAAATCCAACACCAGCGTCGATCACAGCCGACGAAGCACTCGGCGCACGCGCACGCTGCGCCATTGCACATCGCACACCCTTCAACACATATACTGAATCCGTCGGATAGACCCCCAAGGGTGCTTTCTAGGGAATTCCCCACTAGAATCACGGCGTTGGAGGGTGTGGACGTGTCATACAAAACCGCGCAGCGCGCGTAGCGAACGCAAAGCCATCTACAATGAAACGTAGTACAAGGTCGGTTGGACGATCAGCGCGCGGCTCTAGGCTAGTGGCGGCGGCGGCTGGGTGTTCCTTCGAGGGAGGGCCACCATGCGACGATGCTCAGAGCGCTAAACCGAAAACCGGCTCGAGTGCTGTGGAATGTGCGGATCGCAGGAAGAACGAGAACAAGAGGGGTCGTTCTACAAGCTCTTCTACTGCGAAGTCCGCAGCAGCAGAGGATGTCTCCAAAGAAGCTGCTGCTGCTGCTGCTACCGGAGGTGGGAGACCCAGTCGTCGCAACCCCCCGTCACAACACTCGCAAAAGGCTCCTACGCAATCCGCGCGAGGGGGCAAGAAGCGCGGTGCCCCTGCCCCATCTTCGGCTACCGCTGCAGCGATCGGAACGACAACCGGAAAGGCTGCAGGCACAGCAGCGTTGGGCAGCCTGGCGTCTCCCAAGCGAAGGCAAAAGACGGCAAGCGCGAAAGCAGGCACTGCTGCTGGGCGGCGACAAGGGAGGGAGGAGTCGGAACAGCACGCCACCACGGACGGGGAGATGTCCCTGGCCGATCGCGAGGCAGCGATGCTGGCCACCCTGCTGTCTCCTATCGCCGGGCGCAAACCGAAGGCCGAGTCGGAGGACGAGGTGAGGATACGTAGCGGTTGATGGGCTACGAGTATGATATTCAAGATACCCACATCTGGTGTGATTCGAACGAGATACGATGCGACGGTTGGTATTTAATCTTGTCACGCGTCGTGTATGTTACACGTCGTGGACCCTTTTTAGTTTTTAGGGGGGTCAGGTTTTGCGACCTACCACACGCAGGTACGAGTACGAAAGTATTTTTGTGACATGCCACAGGTACGAGTCAAGTACGAGTAGCAGCACTACGTACACGTTTCTACACCTCGCACAGATGACGATCTATCTGTCTACTGTAGATAATCTAGATCCTACGTAGCCTGCCGCTGTGAGACGCTGTGCAGGATCTGTACGTACACTACAGACTACAGACCCAACAGGTATATATCCGTATGTACGATAGGAAACCCGTATTTCCCATGAACATGCAGATGATATATACGGCTCCCATCCGGCATCATGGGCCAGATCATACAGATCATACAGGTCAGGAATATATCTACCCTGACATATCTAGATCATGAGCTGGGGATGATCTATCTGTAGATGATCTATCTGTAGATGATCTGTTCGAGGGGTGAAATGGTTGTAATCGCATTCTGCGCGCGTTGCAGCCGTCGCAATATGTCTTTACTCGTACATCTACGTATCTCCTTGCAGTGCACTTGGGACACATCCCCTGCGTACCTTCCTCCCCCCACACACACCCCAGCACCCCAGGCTGCTTTGTTTGGCCCATATGCCGAAGCCGTCATTGATATTATTTTCGACACTCTTTCCCTTTTTTTGGCCTTCTATCGTAATCAAGCGGCAACAACGAACAGTTATCGCGCAGCCCAGCCCCCAGCCCCTCTATGAGCCGCTATATGCGCCGCCGTCGCCGCCGCCTCTAAGCTCCAAGCTTCCGCTGCCGCCGTATGTTATACAAGCTCGCGCGCGAAGTGGTGTATGCCCGACAGCTTGCGACACGCAGGTGCATCCATCATAACTGGTATAGACCATACCACCATAGCATGTGTTCCTCGTTACCAAGTCCAGTGGTCCCCTGGGCGAAATCACGCGCATATCCTTGCATCCTTACTTACCCAAATTAAATGCCCGTTGGATTTTTTACGCTATGATATGATATCAATACGAATACTAATACTGTACTCTGTGGTCGTCAGGGGACATCCTGGGTACATCCCCGGGTTTCCAATGATGTGGATGGATCTTGCTGGTAAAACGAATATTGCCGCGCTGCTGAGATCATCACGCACAGGAGTCACTCGGTTGTCAATTCTCGGCATCTACTAAATTTACTCATGTATATCATAATCTTTGATTTGTGTCGACGAGGGTGATCATCTCACTCGGGTGCTTCAGCCATGCTGGCCCTTAGTTGTGCGGGGTCGTCCGTCTTTTTTACCAGAATTGTGTCTTGCATCGCGCAGAGCCCGCAGAGCGCACAGACCGCGGGGGCAGCGCAGGCCGCGCGGTGTGCGCCCACCGCGCAGAGTGCGCAGACCAGCACCAGCGCCAGTGGTAGTAGTAGTAGTAGTAGTAGTAGTAGTAGTAGTAGTAGTAGTAGTAGTAGTAGTAGTAGTAGTAGTAGTAGTAGTAGTGGTAGTAAGTACCGGGGAACAAGTTGCTTGACCCCGAAAAGGGGGTGGGGGTTCTACATGTTGTAAGCGTTTTTCTGCCGGGGTTTGTTTTTCCGTGTCCGCCCCCGGGCATGGTTGTTTGGGTTTCCCTGCCGGAGTATTTTTGCTTTGTTTTTTAAGCAGTGCCTGGAGTGTGCGAGTACGTATATATGACAATAAAATGTACCTGGTACCCGAGTAGGAAAGTGATAATTTGCCCTAATTAACGCATGTTTTCCCCTTTTTGGGCCTCTTTGAAGGGTTGTAACCAAAACCATCGAGATTTGCTTGCCGACTCCTCGATGTAACCGCTGAGGTGTGTGTTTCTGTGTGTGTGTTTTTTTGTATGATGATGCGTGCGGACTATTAATAACACTGCTGACTGCACCGCACGAACTGCCATTGCGTTGCATCGCTTTTTTCACTCGGTGTTGCTCCTCTTATGAAGCTGTATGGGCTAATGTACCGCAACTACTGCTATTAATATAACAACGTGGTATGATACTTGGGTAATTTGCTGTTTTACATGTTACTGGCGTGCTGCTTCTGCTGCTGCTTCTGCTGCTGCTGCTGCCGCCGCTGCTGCTGATGTTGCTACGTCGCTGCTGCTGCTGCTGCTGCTGCTGTTGCTACGTCGATGTGCAGATGCAAGAATGGGGAACCGCAGCAAAGCAGCTTCAAGGTGGCAGCGGCGGCGGAGTCAGCTCCCGCTGCCCTTTGGAATCGATGTTCTCAGCGCTGGAGCAGGTGTTGCCCCTGCTCCGGCGCAGGAGGCAGGCGACGCTGTTCAAGCAGGTCAGGGGCGCCGTGGAGGGCATGTGCGGCAGGACCTTCACGAGACAGCACCTGGCACGGATAGTTTTCGTTCAACCTGGTAAGACAAAAAGAGAGAGATGAACCCTGCAAATCTCAACCTTGCCGACATTGGACAAGTCACGATCTACTGCAGATTATCTCATGTAGATCCTGGCACGGATAAGTTATATTTTACCGGGTATTGCAGTAGATCAAAGTCCTACAAATCTTGCGCGTATCAGACATATCGCGATCTACTAATTGTAGATCATCTAGATCCTGGCAAGGATAAGTTTCGTTGAACCTGATGTTAGACAAACTCAGCAAATCTCAAATCTTGCGCACATGAGACAGATGGCGATCTACTGACTGTAGACCATCTAGATCCTGGCGGGAATAAGTTCCATTCAGTCTGGTGTTAGATATACCCTGCAAACCTTGCGCGCATCGGACAGATGACGATCTATTCACTGCACGTAGATCATCTAGATCCTGGCGCGGATAAGTTTCGTTCAATCTGAACTCAGACAAACTCTGGAAATCTTAAATCTTGCGCACATCGGACACGCCACGATCTACTGGCTGCAGACGATCTAGATCCTGGCACGCATAAATTTTGTTCAACCTGGTTACTAGATAAACCCTGCAAATATCAATCTTGCGGACAAATCACGATCTTGATCATGTAGTAGATCATGTACAGTAGACCCTGGCACGGATAGTGTTTCGTTCAACCTGCTGAGATAAAAGGAGAGGATTCTGTGAACCGACAGAACCAAGAAGGAACGCAATCCGGAGCTCGCTGCGAATGGGAATCAGCAGGACTCTTCACGAGGTCCTGACAGGATTTTAGTTTATTTCACGGGTCGGGTCGGGTCGGGTCGGGTCGAGTCGGGTCGGGTCGGGTCGCGGGTCGGGTCGGGTCGAGGTCGAGTCGGGTCGGATGGACCCGACCCGACCCGATCCGAGAGGTGTGACCTGATCCGTGAACAGCACTGGGAACTAAAATGTATGGGCTCTGGTTCTGGTCAGACTGGAACAACCGCGTAGTCCGGGCTTGTTGGGAATCGCATAGCAAGGAAGCCCACTTCGTCAAAAACACAAAAAGGGGGCAATACCAGCAATTCGGTTATATAAAACCCTTGTACGCTTATATGCCGCCACTCGTGACCAGCGAGTGCAACAAGTGGTGAGAGGCTAGTTCGGTAGTTTCCTCCATCGTATATATGTATGCTCCTCAATCGTTCGCCGCCTGTTGACTTGAGCCACACCTCGTGTGATGCATGCACCCCGTTCAGGACAGGCAAGAAGATCAGGAGGGCCGACGCGAGAGAGAGAGAGAGAGAGAGAGAGAGAGAGACCGAGCGCATCGGCGTCAGGGCCACGAACGATTGAGGGCATCTATTCAATATGTGCCCCCAATCGTTCGTGCCTCTGCCTCTGACGTGGTCGGTCTCTCTCTCTCTCTCTCGCGTCGATCGATCCTCATGTATATACATATATTGCATGTGTCTCCTGAAAAGATCAGTTGCATCACGAGCGTGTGGTTCAATTTCCCAGCGTCGTCGCCTTCTTTTGTTTTTAAAACAGTGCGACAAAGGCTCGGACGTTTTTTTATTTTTTTAAGCTGTGTCCCCCAATCGTTCGTGTCTTTTTTACGCCGATGCCCTCGATCGCTCTTTCGCGTCGATCGATCTTTCTACCCTCGATCGATGAGCAATCGGAAGAGTTGCGATAGGTATACATATAACTACTGCGAGGATACGCCACGGGGGTTGCCTGCGAGGTCCGACGATAATATATATATACCTAGCTACGTGGTTTATGTCTCCATGAGCAGCGCTCCAGCTCCCTGACCCTGCCCGCTTGTGCTAGGCCCCGTCATGCGCCCGAGGTCGTATCAATACGCTATAGCGTGTTGATACGACCTCGGGCGCATGACGGCGCCTAGCACAGGCGGGCAGGGTCAGCGAGCTGGAGCGCTCCTCATGTAGACATCAACCACGTATATGTATTATCGTCGGACCTCGCAGGCCACCATCGAGGCGCAGCGAGCAAGTCAAGGTAGTCAAGCCAAGGCAAGCCAAGCCAAGCCACCAGCAAGCACGAGACCTCACAGATGGAGAAAGCCTCATCAAGTATATGAACTCCCTAATATATGAAACCGTCATCATACCTGCTGTATCGAGTACCAAGCACAATCAATATGTACCATGGCACTGCCATTGGGGGTCTCGGTCGTCCGAGACTGCGTGTGTTAAGAGTATATATGTACCGATTTCCAATCCAGGGTCGTTATGGCGTTATATTCATACAACCCAACAGCTGGTGGGGCCTTCTTTTTTTTTGCAGCTGCACATAACGCCATCGGATTTTTTGTTTTTAATCCTACGTCGCCCCACGTCGGAACGCCTCCGAAGGGGAACACCTTGTACAAGGCGTACAATTGCTTGACATGTCTCCCGACATGTTTTGCTCAAAATCGGCTGTTGGGTGGGAGAGGTGTAGAGCTCCTCAAGTGAGTGAGGAACGCCTCATCATGTTTTAGGCGCTATGTAACCCCACCGTACGAGTACGTAGCGCGAGTCCACTCTGGACCGAAATATAAGGACCGCTGGATCTTCATATGAATGGATAAACGTCCCTTATATTATCGGCCAGAGTAGAATATATGTGCGTACGTACGTGCCTGTGACTCTGGACAAGCCGCCCCCGCATATCATTTTTTTTTTGTATTTCCTGCTCGCTCGCTCGCTCGCTCGTGCGTGGGGACGGACGGACGGACGAACACTCACAGATGCGTACAAGATCTCTAGCCAGACAGACACACGGCCCACCCGGGGAGGCTACCGGCTAAGGGACCTCTTGATCGAAATCGGACCGGGCGGAGTGGAGGAGAGCAAGACAATGGAGGAGACAAGTCGGCATGATTTTCCCGGGGGCGGGGTAGGGGGCGGGGCGGGAGATAGTGCCGGGGTGCGTGGTGGTAGTAGCCGCAGCGGCGGCGGCGGCGGCAGGTCTGAATCTTTGTCGGCGCAGAGGAGGAAAGCGTTCGGCCGTCTGCTTGTTTCGGCGAGGGCTAGGTGAGAGGGAGAAGGTAGATTGGTTGGTTGGTTCGTTTGCTGTTTGGCTGGTTTATTGGCCACCCACAAAAACAAACAAATGCTGGGGGAGGGGGTCCAATTTTCTTATGATGTGAGCTGGAGTTGTTGGTGTAGGAGAGAGTTGAGACACGTTGGGTATTTGGTTAGACACATGACCGACATTTTCAAAGCAGTACCAGGGTATGATCTGCTATATGTTGTGTGGATTGCAGCCTCGAACGTGCGTTCTCAAGTTGGTTTCAACGCGATTGTCCGTTTTGGTGTCGTATTTTAGGCGCCGCGATCGATCTCCCCTTATTTCGCTATCTCTCGCGGTATCTCTCTCATTCTCTCCCTTTCTCTCTTCTCTCTCATTCTCTCTTTCTTTCTCCGTCTCTTTCATTGTCTCCCTCTCTCTTTCTCTCGCGCCCCTCCCTCTGCCCCCCTCCCTCTCCCCCCCCTCTCACATTCCCTCTCTCTTTCTCTCATGATATCTTCCTCCCCCACCTCTCCCTCCCCTCCCGCTTCTCACATTCGACCCTCCCTCTCATTATCTCTCTCTCCTCTCCCCCCTCTGTCCTCCCTCCCCCCCCCCTCTTCCGAACCGCCAGACACTGCCAGTGCGAAACAAAAATCGGAAGCATCAAAGACGGCAACAACAACAACAACAACAACAACAACAACAACAACGACGACAGCACCACCGCCACCGACGATCTAGACGAGTGCACCTGTCTGCCGGAGGCCTCCCTCCCGGACACGAGCCCTCTTCCAGCCGAGGGGAGCGCTGGCGGTGCCCGGCCCGACGGAGAGGTAGGAGGCGTTCCTTGCAAGGGTGGTACCGCGGCAGCGGCGAAGACGGTAGGGAACCCATCCACTCATGCGATATCATCACCGCGCGGGTTGTCAGCTGACCAAGGGCTGTCAGCTCAAGGGCTGTCAGCCTACGGGTTGGCAGCCTCGGGTGCTGTTGCCCGGACCGGCGGGGACGCGGAGGGGTGGGATGCCGTGCAGGGTGTGGAGGCGTTGAGGGAGCGGCTGAGGGCCAAGGATGCGCGAAGGTGAGCCGAGCGGAAGGATGCGGGGAGGCTTGCGAGGTTAAGCGCTCGGTGCGCATGCGTGCGTGCGCGTGCGGGCGGGTTCAGTTGGTGGTGGTGGTGGTGGTATTGATGTTGGTGTTGTTGGTGGTGTTGTTGTTGTTGGTGGTGGTGGTGGTGGTGGTGGTGGTATTGGTGTTGGTGTTGTTGGTGGTATCGTCTCGTAGCGGTCTCGGAGGTAGATAGATACCCGGGATTGTTGATGGTGGTGGTGTTGGTGTTGTTGCTGTTGATGTCGGTGGTATTGGTGTTGTTGTTGTTGTTGTCGTTGTTGTTGTTGTTGTTGGCGGCGGCGGCGGCGGTGGTGTTTTGTTTGCCTAGGAGGACTAGCGGTGTGCTCGATCGGGTGTATGGAAGGCCGAGTTACGCCTGTTGCTACTCTCCCGTCCGCGCCTATGGTTTTACGCACAGGGCGAGTACTGAATTTCGAGGAACTCGTCTCCGCCCGGCTCTTACACCCGTGATGAAGTGATGCCCCCCATGGTGAAAGTTGGGCTGCCTGGGCGGAGACCCTTGTGCGCGCCGCGTTCATCTTCGGGGCGCGAGCTTTCCCCACCATCGACGCGGAGGAACGCGTTAAGCTCTTATTGGATGGTTGCGCCTTACCAGTACGTGGCGCAACATGAACCGAATCGAATCGAAACGACAAACACGCAATGGAATGGAACGGAATGGAACGGGAGAAACGACACGCGAAACCAAGCGGAACATAACGGAAAGGAGAAAGTACAATAGGACACCAAACTAAACGCGAAGCCAAACAAGGCGCAAAACTAAACTGAACCAATCCACACCAAGCGAAACGAGACCATATGAAACCAAAATAATTGAAACCACACGAAACGAAACGAAATGAAACGAAACAAAACAAATCGAGACGAAAATAGACAAAACGAAGTGGCCTTATATAACAATAACGCAATTCTCCACCTCTGCCCTGTACATGAATGTTTCAGCGCTCTGGAGCGGAACAAAAGCGGGGAGGAGAAAGAGGCAGACAGACGGCGCAAAGGGAACCTGCCAGCTACGGCCGATGCCGTTAGGTACGTAATTTCGGTAAAGCCGCAGTACGTACACATAGAGAAAGTAATCCCTTATCACGAAATGCCTCAGATTCTCGAGGAGGTTATAGAGCACATGTTCTCCCTCCAATCAGCCCTAACCCTCCCTCCTCCCCCCTCCCTCCCTCCCTCCCTC
>MEHQ01000027.1:59359-70336 GCA_008828725.1 Saccharina japonica
GCGGTTGGTACGATGATCATAGTTTTTTTGTGACCACGGGCTAGATTTGTGTCAGGAAACGAGATAATGTGAGAACATCGTCAGCATCATCATCATCATCCTTATCACCATCATCAACATCATCCTCATCATCATCATCATCATCATCATCATCATCATCATCATCATCATCATCATCATTGTCACCATCATCATCATCACCACCAACATCACCATCACCATCACCATCACCATCATCATCATCATCACCATCATCATCATCACCATCACCATCACCATCACCATCACCATCACCATCACCATCACCATCACCATCACCATCACCATCACCATCACCATCACCATCACCATCACCATCACCATCACCATCACCACCACCATCACCATCACCATCACCATCACCATCACCATCACCATCACCATCACCATCACCATCACCATCACCATCACCATCATCATCATCATCATCATCATCATCATCATCATCATCATCACCATTATCATCACCACCACCACCATCACCATCAGCCTTGTTGGCTATACCCGGGTCCCGAAAACGGGCAAAGAAAAAAAAAGAAAAAACTCTCACAAGAGACTTTCCTTCAGCGAGAAAAAAACGTCGAAAACGAAAACAACGGTTACACCATTGGGCCACATGCAAGCAGAGCCCGGGCTGGTGGCGTAAGAAAGAAGGGCGTGTGTTCCAACTGCGGTGTAAAGGAACTATTAATAGGTTATGATCACTCTTCTTACTACATATGCCCACCCTGTAACAGACGCTTGGAGGCGTGCTACGATAGAGGTACTGTAGGTATACCTTTTTTTGGCTGAAACGGTTTCTGAATGATCTATTTAGTATGCTCCTTAACCCCTTAAGAACTGGTCCCACGAATTTGGGGACAAACTACTTGGAATTAGTGTGGGACATTTTTTTTCAGTTCTGAATGGGTTAAGAACTGGTCCCACGAATTTGGGGACAAACTACTTGGAATTAGTGTGGGACATTTTTTTTCAGTTCTGAATGGGTTATAACCCAAGATCGTCGGCATGGTGTCATTCTGGTTCATTCTGGTGTTGCAATATTGTCAGATTGTATGCTCAGGCCATGGCATTGTTCACCCGGTGGTATATATTCGTAGCACTTTTGTTTCCGTCCAAAATCACTTTTGATTTTAATACCTACATAGACGCGCGTGCTTAGGGTCCGTTTTAACGAAGAAAAAAAAAAATCAAATTGGAAAAACAAAAAAAATCAAATCCGCTTTTCATTGGTCAGAACCCGCACCAGCACCAAATATTATAGGGCAATGGTCATTTGGGGGTATACCCCCTGGTTTTACGGCCATTTGGGGGTAGGGTCAACTTGCGCCCGCGGAAAGGGCTCCCGCGGGCCCAAACAGGCCTCAAACGCCATTCCGAAGGCCTGGCGAGATGCCGGAAGCCCGCGCCAAGCACGCACATGTTTTTTTTTTTTTTTACGCGGTGCGCTCGTTACGGGCTCCGACCCATCCTAGGGTCACCGTGTTCACACGATGGCCGGTAATATGTGGCGGACGCTGGCCAGGCGTCTGATAAACAAACAATTGGCTGCTGGTGTGCATAAAACAGATGATAAAATTTCTTGATCCGTCTCAAATTGCAAGAAATAGGGTTTTTTCGGGTTTGGGAGAAGAGCGTAGGACGCCGCCGGCAATCTCTCGCCTCCTAGACCATGGATCCACCTTATACCTTCGAGGCCTTCATCTACACTCGTTGGCCTTGCCCGACCCGAAGCGGGTTGGCTGTGGGCTCAGTCTATGTCGAGATCGAAGGTCTGTCGTCGCACGAGCTGATTTTTATCAGGGTGTTGACGATTTGCAACGAGAAAAGGCAAATTGCGCCGCCTGCAGCCGTTTGAAAAAAAATAAGGAAAAATCAAACATTTATTCCCTTTTTTCCCACAGCGGCGGTACGAGCGGATCTTCAGCCTGAAAATTCCAGGCAAATATTTCAAAGATCGATTTCCAACTTTGCTTTCCCATTGGCATAGGTCTAACCCCTTAAGAACCGGTCCCACGATTTTGGGGGCAACCTACTTGGAATTAGTGTGTGATAATGTTTTCAGTTCTGAAAGGGTTAAGAAACGGTCACTACACCCCTGCTGTGCGAAATCAACGCTCTTTTTTCGGTGGGCTCCGAAAAAAACGACGAGCGCGAATTTTGTCAAGGAAGCATGCTACGGTAGAGGTGCACCCTCATAAGGTTTTGCCTCCTGACGGTGGTCAGTCACTTGAGGAGCTTTATGTGAGGAACCTATTGTAAGGGGACAGGGTATCCCTAGCCAGGTCAGCCTATGGAACGGGTACTCGTTGGTACTCACGTACGCACATGCTGTTTGTTTGCTCCTTTCCTTTTTTCTTTTCCACCCTTTCGTCAGAAGATTAGAACAAGAGCCCCAGGCTTTATTTCCTTTTGCGCTGACTAAAAGACTGAGAGAAAAAAGGACGAGAGATGCTATCTGCGCGAACTCCCCTTGTTCCCATCCTGAGATACGCCTTCTCAAGTGAATTACCAATACGCCGCTCCAAATACCGATACCCAGCGTATTTACCTCACGTTTTCACATAAGCGACTTCCCAACCAGATACCGACTAACAGTTTTTATTCGCGAATTACCTCGGGTGAGGAGTTTACCGTACGCGCACCCGACTGATGAGAATGAGCGACTTTGTTCAATCACTCGATTGACTCGCGTTCTCCCGACCATGCCGTCGGGGACCAGCCGGTGATCGACCTCCTCGAGCAAATCCGTGAGACTACTGCCCGAGACCTAAATCTAGCTGACCCATCTTCACCGGACGGAGGCGTTCCAGAACCCTCCGGAGATTAGTCTGGGGGAGTTGTTTCCCCGGCTCCTGCTACGTCTGGTACTACAAGCGGGCCTGCCGCGTCCCGGGGTGGCCGGGGTGCGCGCGGCGATTCTTCACGCGGTGGCATCACGACACGCAGTGGGCGAGGTTATACTGGTGGTCGCGGTTCCAGTGGTGGACGGGGTGCTAATTCGGCTCCGACACGCCCGACCACGCGATCTTCATCCAGTCAGCCTTCAACGACCCAATCTGCACCCAGCCAACCTAGCGCGCGGACAATCAGCGAACTGCGTCGTCTGTCGTACGCATTCACCGTGAAGGGGGAGTTTCCTGACGTCGCTCACAGAGACGGCTCCTTCGGCTTCACGGAGTATGCGTANTACGCATACTCCGTGAAGCCGAAGGAGCCGTCTCTGTGAGCGACGTCAGGAAACTCCCCCTTCACGGTGAATGCGTACGACAGACGACGCAGTTCGCTGATTGTCCGCGCGCTAGGTTGGCTGGGTGCAGATTGGGTCGTTGAAGGCTGACTGGATGAAGATCGCGTGGTCGGGCGTGTCGGAGCCGAATTAGCACCCCGTCCACCACTGGAACCGCGACCACCAGTATAACCTCGCCCACTGCGTGTCGTGATGCCACCGCGTGAAGAATCGCCGCGCGCACCCCGGCCACCCCGGGACGCGGCAGGCCCGCTTGTAGTACCAGACGTAGCAGGAGCCGGGGAAACAACTCCCCCAGACTAATCTCCGGAGGGTTCTGGAACGCCTCCGTCCGGTGAAGATGGGTCAGCTAGATTTAGGTCTCGGGCAGTAGTCTCACGGATTTGCTCGAGGAGGTCGATCACCGGCTGGTCCCCGACGGCATGGTCGGGAGAACGCGAGTCAATCGAGTGATTGAACAAAGTCGCTCATTCTCATCAGTCGGGTGCGCGTACGGTAAACTCCTCACCCGAGGTAATTCGCGAATAAAAACTGTTAGTCGGTATCTGGTTGGGAAGTCGCTTATGTGAAAACGTGAGGTAAATACGCTGGGTATCGGTATTTGGAGCGGCGTATTGGTAATTCACTTGAGAAGGCGTATCTCAGGATGGGAACAAGGGGAGTTCGCGCAGATAGCATCTCTCGTCCTTTTTTCTCTCAGTCTTTTAGTCAGCGCAAAAGGAAATAAAGCCTGGGGCTCTTGTTCTAATCTTCTGACGAAAGGGTGGAAAAGAAAAAAGGAAAGGAGCAAACAAACAGCATGTGCGTACGTGAGTACCAACGAGTACCCGTTCCATAGGCTGACCTGGCTAGGGATACCCTGTCCCCTTACAATAGGTTCCTCACATAAAGCTCCTCAAGTGACTGACCACCGTCAGGAGGCAAAACCTTATGAGGGTGCACCTCTACCGTAGCATGCTTCCTTGACAAAATTCGCGCT
Organism: Saccharina japonica; assembly: GCA_008828725.1. Taxonomy (NCBI): domain Eukaryota; class Phaeophyceae; order Laminariales; family Laminariaceae; genus Saccharina; species Saccharina japonica. The sequence goes on from MEHQ01000027.1 coordinate 63,628, forward strand.
CGTCGTTTTTTTCGGAGCCCACCGAAAAAAGAGCGTTGATTTCGCACAGCAGGGGTGTAGTGACCGTTTCTTAACCCTTTCAGAACTGAAAACATTATCACACACTAATTCCAAGTAGGTTGCCCCCAAAATCGTGGGACCGGTTCTTAAGGGGTTAGACCTATGCCAATGGGAAAGCAAAGTTGGAAATCGATCTTTGAAATATTTGCCTGGAATTTTCAGGCTGAAGATCCGCTCGTACCGCCGCTGTGGGAAAAAAGGGAATAAATGTTTGATTTTTCCTTATTTTTTTTCAAACGGCTGCAGGCGGCGCAATTTGCCTTTTCTCGTTGCAAATCGTCAACACCCTGATAAAAATCAGCTCGTGCGACGACAGACCATCTCGACATAGACTGAGCCCACAGCCAACCCGCTTCGGGTCGGGCAAGGCCAACGAGTGTAGATGAAGGCCTCGAAGGTATAAGGTGGATCCATGGTCTAGGAGGCGAGAGATTGCCGGCGGCGTCCTACGCTCTTCTCCCAAACCCGAAAAAACCCTATTTCTTGCAATTTGAGACGGATCAAGAAATTTTATCATCTGTTTTATGCACACCAGCAGCCAATTGTTTGTTTATCAGACGCCTGGCCAGCGTCCGCCACATATTACCGGCCATCGTGTGAACACGGTGACCCTAGGATGGGTCGGAGCCCGTAACGAGCGCACCGCGTTCAGAATTCATGACGCAGTCGTTGGTTTCGTCGATCCATGTCTGTCGAGGACTCGAAATCTCGCCGTTCAGAATTCATGACGCAGTCGTTGGTTTCGTCGATCCATGTCTGTCGAGGACTCGAAATCTCGCCGCTTCGAACTAACATTCGCCTGAGTTTTTCTCAAGCCGATCTTGTCCCAACATCGGCCTGAGAATTGCCTTTTTCGGGCTTTTCCAAAAGTTGGGAATATTCTGTTTTAAGAATCGGTCCCATAGCAAGCTTGTTCTGGAAAAATCTGGCGGGGATCTTAGGAATTCAAACTTTTAGGGTAACTTTGCTTTCCCATTGGCATAGGTCTTAAAGCGCTTGATTTTTTTCCGAGAATGGGAAAGTTCGCCACTACCAAGTGTGTGTGTTTTCGGGAAAAAAAAAAACGATCGTTTTTTTTAAGCACTCGATTTTTCCAGAACGGGAAGGTTTTTGTCAAAATACCGAACAAGGTGTAATCGGAAAATATCTGGTCGAGAGCCTTCCGAAAATAAACTTATTCGTTTTTTTTGTATTTTGGCACCCTTACAGCTGCCGAGAAAAAAAAAACGAGCGCTGCTGGAACACGGTCGCACCCCTGTGCGAATTCAACGCTCTTTTACGGTATATTATGGACGCGTGCTATGATAGAGGTACTGTACCGTTTTTTGGCTCAAACTTATTCTGAACAACGGGGATCCTTAACTCAAGAGGTATAAGGTATACCTTTTTTTGGCTCAAACGTTGTATGAAAGACGGGGCTCCTTACCCCAAAATCGTCGAATTTTCTTTTTTTGTGTTGCAAGAGCTTTTTAACCCAAAATCGTCGAATTTTCTTTTTTTGCGTTGCAAGATTTTTTTATTTGTGTACTTGTAGACCATGGGAGTGTTTACTATCGGGTACGAGCATTTTGGTTTCCACAAAAAAAAACATTTTTTTGGGTGAGGTATACAGGCTCCTCAAGTGACCCACCCTCAGAAATAAAAAATGGTGCACCTCTACCTTAACCCATTCAGAACTGAAAAAAACGTCCCCCACTAATTCCAAGTAGTTCGTCCTCAAATATATGGGGCCAGTTCTTAAGGGGTTAAGGTAGCATGCGTCTATAATCAAAAGTCAAAATGGTTCCTGACAAAAAAAACAACGAATTTTACTCACTCGCTCGGACTCCAAATCCCGCTTGTTCCCAGCGATCGCGATCGCGATGTCCGGAGGGCCCTGCGCCTGCAACTCGTTGACCCAATCTTTCAACGTGCGGAAGGAGTGCATCTTCGTGATGTCGTAAACAACGATCGCCGCCCCCGCCCCTCGGTAGTACATCGGAGCCAGGCTGTGGTACTTCTCCTGCCCCGCGGTGTCCCAGATCTGCCGCCGTTTTCGCAAGAGGGCGTTTTTTTTTGTCAATATGGAGAAGGGGGGAGGGGGAAGGGGGGGGTACTCATGTCGTGCACGGCCGTAGTCGTATGATCATAGACCCTCGCATCCCTACAATGCCGTGACGGAGCACGTTGGGCTTTCACCAACCAGGTGAGGGGGGGGGTGTGCTTCATTTTCATGCATGGCCGTAGTCGTATGACCATAGACCCTCGCATCCCTGCAATACCGGGACGGAGCATGTCAGGTTTTCACCAACCAGGCAGACATTGCTAGCACCAAGCGCGAAGCCCCATGAGGTGTTGGGCGAGTCGCATGAAGGGTGAGCTGCATCCTACTGAGAACCGCCAGGTGAGGGGGGGTGGGGTCTGCTGTACTCATGTCGTGCACGGCCGTAGTCGTATGACCATAGACCCTCGCATCCCTACAATGCCGGGACGGAGCGCGTTGGGTTTTCACCAACCAGGCACACATTGCTTGCACCAAGCGCGAAACGCCGTGAGGTATTGGGCGAGTCGCATGGAGGGTGAGCTGCATCCTGCTAAGAACCGCCTCTGAGGCGGACTTGCATATGGACGACAGCTTCAATGAGTTAATCAGACTGATACTGCTGTACATCATAGCGGTATAGCGATATAGGACACATTTTGAGCGAACACCCACCTGAAACTTCATCGGCATGCCGTCGACCATGATCATCTTGGACATGAAAGACGCGCTGGTATACCCAAAACGCAAAAAACGGAGATAACCCGGGGCGAGGCAGCATCCGGAAGGGGTGCGACGGAGCGCGCACGGGTTGGAAGGCGGTCGGGGGGGGGGGGGGGGGGGGGGGGGGGGGGGGGGGGGGGGGCGGGGCGGGGGGGGGGGGCTGGGCAGGGGTTGTGAGTGTGTAGGGGGGGGGGGGGGCGGGGGGGGGGGGGGGGGCGGGGTATGCGGAGGGTCCTTTCTGAGAGGTGTTCCTAAAAATCGCGGCGTTCCGATACACTGGCTTGGCTTTCAGGGAGAACCCGCCTGAGGAGCTTTTGGTGTCTCCTTTCTTTCCACCTGTGCGTACGAGCAGAAATGTATTGCCGTGATCCAGTGTTCTCTCGCGCCGTTACGTACAGCATTGCTACGGCAAACACTACGCCCTATTCCAGGTAATAATAACGGTATCGTTCAACTCTTATTTCCAAGTAAACAAGTCTGCCTTCACAAAAATGTGGCTATACGTATAGTCCTGCAGTAATTTTACCCACCTCTGATTTCAAAGCAGTTGTTGTCGCCAAAAAAGGTTAGTTAAGGTCAGGGTGAGCAGTTTTTGTACCAACAGACGAGCGTTAGGGTTATAGAAGTATAGGTTTGGCATATGTATTACATTCGTTTTTCAAATCCTCCGACGGAATGGGAAAAAAAACAAAGCTTAGGTTTGGCAGTCGATGCCCCCAGAAACTTGCGTTAGGGTCGGTACTAGAAACTACGATTAACCCTTTCAGAACTGCGAAACTTATCCCACACTAAATCCAAGTAGTTTGTCCCCAAAATCGTGGGACCGGTTCTTAAGGGGATAACCGCTGAAATAAGCCAACTCTATTTCCGCCGATGTCCCCCTTTCACACAATCCCTCATCAATTTATGGAACTCCCTAGTATAAGATGGGTCGAATCCGTCGTGTTCCTGAGTACAATCAACATAAAACGACTCTAATTCCGAGTAATATGTCCCCAAAACGAAAGTACTGCTGTTGCGGGGGGCCATAGTAATCAGGACCCATCACGTACACAAAAACCTATACATTCCAGTGTTTTTACTACAGTAACTACATTTGGTCCTGATTACTATATATATATATATATATATATTTTTTTTTTCCGTAATTCCACAAGAAAAAGGGGAGTGTCACAACTTAACCTTTACCGGTACACCACCGAAAAAATAGCCTCCCTACAAGTAGATGCCCCCCCCTCCCAAAAAAAAAAGGTGGCAGCAGTTATCACAGCACTAAGCCGTCCGCGGGAGGAAACGCTCCCACAAACTTCGAAACCCCTATTCTACCTACGTACGGTATATAGGCGCGGCGTAAAACTCACCCGATGGTGCTCTCGCTGTATGGCTTGAAGTTGTTCGTGACGAACCTATGCACCAGGCTGGACTTGCCCACCCCTTCGTATTGAGTGCAGCGGTGCAGAAGGTACGTCCGAGCGACACGAGGCAGCGGGGACAAAGGGACGGCAAGGGGGGGTGTACTCATGTCAAGCATGGCCGTACGTAGTCGTATGATAGGACCATAGACCCTCGCATCCCTACAACGCCGAAACGGAGCACGTCGAGTTTTCAACGACCAGACAGACATTGCTTACATGTATACAAGTATATAGCGCGAAGCGACGTGAGGTGTTGGGCGAGTCGCACGAAGGGGGAGGAAGCTGCATCCTGCTAAAGAGGACCTTCTTGCGTTGGATGACAAGCGTCTAAATAATTGTGGCAAGGGGGGTCCTGGTACTCACGTTTTTTTTTTCAGTACCAGCGAAAGCGAGTTTTTTTTGTTTCATGTTTGACGGTGTAAAAAAATCAGGGACTCCTTCCGAGTTGCCTGAAGCGTCCACCGTACGCCGCCCACGCATATTCGCCGAGTAGTTGGGCCCCAGGCACCCGGGCACCCGGGTGTTAGACGGGTACCCGACTGATAAACGGGTACCCGGGTACCCGCTCAAAGGGCCGTAAATACGCGCGAGTACCCAGGTATTTCCCCCCCAAAGCTGGCGGGTGCCCGTTTAAGACGGGTAATCGTCGGGTAACACCTCTATCACACACACGACAACCACGAACGCACACAAGTTGACGACAGATACACGTACCCTGCTGCGCAAGTTCCTACGTAGTGAAAGCTATACTATACCTGGTACCTGCTATGTGTATACATTACCCAGCTGATATTTAGATGAGGGTCGTAGAGTGCTACTTATTCGATCAAATTACTTGCCACAAAAGCGGGAGCAGGGTGCCAGTATACATGAGTGCGTGTTGACTAATGAAACATCCTGGAACATCAGTATATAGTTGACCAATGCATGGGTATTGCCGGCTACCGGTACAGTATGTCGGTATTCATACATAAGTGCTACCGATTTCGATACAAGTTATTTCCGTGCCTGGTGCAGGTACCAGCACATGCATCATACGAGGTATTTACGAGCCGGTTGAAAAAGAGAAAAGCCCGCGTCCGGAGTGTTGTCCACACATGCAGCAAAAATCGAAACGCTTGCCTGTCTGTCTGCTGTCTGTCTGTCTGTCTGTCTGTCTGTCTGCGTCTGTCTATCTGTCTGTCTGTCTGTCTGTCTGTCTGTCTGTGTCTGTCTGTCTGTCTGTCTGTATGTCTGTCTGTCTGTCTGTCTGTCTGTCTATCTGTCTGTCTATCTGTTTCTATTCGTCTGTCTGCTTGTCTGTATGTCTTGTCTGTTTGACTGTTGGACTGTCTGTTGGACTGTCTGTCGTTATGTCTGTCTTTATGTCTGCCTGAGGTCTAAGGGGGTGTGTTGCCTTGCATGTTACCAACATACGGTAATAGCCAGGGCTGATATCATAGCTATACGTAGCCAGGAGAAGGGTTCTGACTGCATCAGTAGCCAGGAACCTGGATCCGATCAGGATTTTTGTCGTCGCTCGCCCCCCCGCGGTTGGCGAGGGGGCCCGGCCGGAGGGCCCCCCGCAGGGGCACGACGGAGGTGGCCTGCCGGGGACACGTGTGTACGCGATTTGGCTTCACTGGTAGAGCTAAAAACTACGTTGTTTGTTTTGGGCCGTATCTCAAAGACAATGCTTGGGTCAGGGGTGATAGATTTGATTTACGAAAAAATCGAAAATGCGAACAATACTGTATGGTGATATAGGTACGTACGGAATGCTGCCGTGTTTTAAAGGCGTTTCGATGGGTTTCCGTTGTATTATGGGGCGTTTTAGTGGGACGTACGTAAAATGTCAATATCCCGGAATCCTGGCATCTCCCATCAGTAAGGAAAGATGTACTGCCAATAGATACTGACCCCGTACCGAGCCCTGCGTAGGTAGTAACAACTCCCGTCGTAAATATTACCGTCGGTAACTCCCGCGGTAATTAATAATTACCGCCGGTAACTCCCGTCGTAACGATAAATTACTGCCGGTAACTATGGTACGTACAAGAAGTGTGAACCCTTTTGGGGCTTGAGAGGCGAAAACGAAGGGAAAAAATGACGATTACAGCGCCCTATCCATACTCGTACAGCACTCATTGCAGATAGATGCGACGAGACCAACGTTCCGCCCCGACAGGTCTAGCGATCGAGTTATAACCCCAACCCTAACCCTAAACCAAAAAGCAAGACCAGAATCTCGGAGACGGCTCCTAAATGCCCCTATAGTCATGTGGTGTGATGCAAATCTCGCCTACTTGTATATACCGGCATGTAGTCACAACACTAAAAAAAAATCTCACGAGTACGTATAAGTAAGTCGTGGCTACCGCTTTCTTTTCCCTCGACCTCCACCCTTGGGTATCACGGCTGAGAATCGCTGGGGACCAGAACGCGTCTGACCTACTGTACATAGACTTCTGCACCGCTGAGGCATGCGAGTGGGGGGGGGGGGGGGGGGGGG
>MEHQ01000027.1:70488-82962 GCA_008828725.1 Saccharina japonica
TGAGGTATTGGGCGAGTCGCATGGAGGGTGAGCTGCATCCTGCTAAGAACCGCCTCTGAGGCGGACTTGCATATGGACGACAGCTTCAATGAGTTAATTTAATTTCTGGTGTGGCCACTTCCGGAGACAGCAATGGGTTTTACTATGTAACTGCCTCGCGGACGCCTTACCATATTAACACTACGTGATACGACCATTCCCCTTGTGCGGAACAAAGGTTCTTCACCCCGCACAAATGATCTACTCGACCGCCAGCTTTGGTGACCGCCAAAAAAAAATAACAAAAAAAAACGGCACCCTGGTTGTCTAGCTCACGCAGCGAGTGGCGTGTTTTACAGCGTCGTTGCCAACCGACGCCAACCCAACCTATAAATATATAAAATATTTATATGGCGGGGGGGGTGGGTTAGCATGTTGTGGCGCCAATGTTGGGCGCAGCCCCTGGCAGGTTCTCTCTAGTGTGGGTTTGGTGTGGAGGACACACCGAGGTGGGTTGGTGTCTCGGGTGTTCACGGAACGGGGTGCCAGACCCTCTTGGGTGACCTTGAACTTGTGTGTAATGAGGCGGTACTGTCTAGGGGAAGGGGACCTGGTATCCACAATGTTAGCTTACACAAAAAACCACGAGGCTACGTGTGTGCAATATATGCGAGTACGTGTGCGATTCTGCCGCTTGTGCTGCTGATGTGCCTCTGTAGACATACACACGTGTCCAGCTGGCGTAATTCTGCTGCTATCAGACGAACTTCCTCAGACGTGCCCGAAAAAAAATGATGCTGTTCTAGACGTGAGGAAGGGTTTTGTCACGAAGCTGCAAGGCGTTCTGATGGTGTTGTAAAATGAGGAAGGGTTTTGTCACGAAGCTGCCACAAGGCGTTCGTTCCCGACGGTGAGCTTATTCTCGTCTTCGGCTAAGAGCGGCCACCACCCCGACCCTAACCCTAGCCCTATACTCGTGACCCTAAGGAGAGGCATGCTTGCTTGGTGTGCCACCTGGTCGTGGTGCTTGGAAAGGCTCTTCGTATGACGGGAGACCCTATTACGGAGGACCTTCGTAAATAGGACCTACAGTGCACACAAACACCTACATATTTAACTAATTTTAGTGACAATATTTGGTCCTATTTACTATGGTCCCCCGTAATAGCAAATGGGACCAAATATTGTCGGTAAAAATATGGAAATATATAGGTTTTTGTATCTACCGTAGGTCCTACCAGGTATTTACTATGGTCCCCCGTGTGGATACCAGGTCCCCTTCCCCTAGATAGTACCGCCTCATTACACACAAGTTCAAGGTCACCCAAGAGGGTCTGTCACTCCGTTCCGTGAACACCCCGAGGCACCAACCCACCTCGGTGTGTCCTCCACACCAAACCCACACTCAGAGAGAACCTGCCAGGGGCTTCGCCCCACACCCTTAATATTTGCTGTTCGGGCACATCTACAGTTTTTTATTGGAGGTCGCATCTCCTCTGGGAGAAGCACGACAATTTCTTTCTTTTTTTGTCATGCTTTTTGTTTGGTTGCTTGATTGTTGATTTGCTTCAGTATATTTACTTTTTATTATTTTTTCCTTTTCGCTTTTTTCTTTTTTTCTCTTTTTTTCTCTTGCATGCACCTGGATTGCTAACAGGGTAGGTCTTGCCTGTCGTATATGGCATTGCATTGTCTGCTCTGCTTACTGCACTGAGTGTAGTATCTCTGTGTCGTAGTTTTGTGACCACAGAACTGGTACCTTTTTAGGATGAAGAATCGGCACGGACACTGGGTTTGCTGGATGTCGACGGGTAGAAAGGAAGGTTTAATGTGAAGAACACACACACAGAGACGAGTACGTACTCGTATTAATAGTGAGGAAGTTCGCCTGAACGGGCAGATCTATACATCAAGGGTCCCCCAATAAGGCGGTGGTGTGCCAGAGCAATATGACCGCCTTATAGAGGGAAGCCACCTTATTAACTCCAGATTGTGAGTGCAATTTTCCAGTAGCGCCAAGCGATTTTGACCGCCTTATATCGGGATACCGCACTACTCAGACCGCCTTATTGGGGGACCCCCACTGCTGTATACCTGTACGCGAAACAGAAACACGTGTCGTGTCGCTTGTCTCCTGTTGTTTTTTCTCATGTACGTAACCTTGACGTAACACAGGTATGATACTACAGCAGTAGCCCTGACGGGCCCTCTTAGAAACCACAACACTGGACTGGATTGGCTCAGGCTAAATTTCTTATCTGATATTCCACACTAACTTCAATATAACTACTCCTGAATTTCTTATTTCCCGAGGAGGAAATCTCAGGGCTGAGTTTCTTGCGAGGGCTCCTTCATTATGATGCATGAGAGATGAGAGAGTGGAAATATAATATGAACGAAAGAGACGGAGAGCGGGAAGAGGAAAAGACAAGAAGAATAGAAATAAACAGGGCGGTAGACTCGGACTGTACCTAAAAAAGGCAGGGCCCGTTCTTCGTGGAAGTGAGCTCTCACCTGTATCCCCTAGCAACACGACCTTAACCTCTCGCGATCTGGACTCCGTAGACGCCCGTCGACTCATCCTGTCGCCGATTTCCTCCTTCGCCTTGCCACAAGCGGGGGCTGGCTGGCTGGCTCGCTGGCCGAGAGACCGAAGTGCCTTCCGCGGTACGGCGGTATATACGTAGCTTTTAACAAATTGCGTGACGCAACCAAGAATAGAAAATTACCACGTCTAAATCTCAGCACACCCTCCAAAGAGCACGACTATCACCAGACAAAGAGCGAGCCCACAGGTGTTGTGGTTCTTGCACGGATTTCTCTCGAAGCCTGCTGTGAACGTGAACAGCACGTCTTACTTTTATCGTGTCGCGTTCTCGGAGAACCTGAAAACGGAGTTCCATTGAATTTGAAAGGCGTTCTTATTCTATTGGGGAAGATCATCCTACCTTCCCCGCTCCCCGCTACACCAGGCGGCCTCACACACACACCCAACACCACACGCAGGTCAGCTTAGCGGTACGCAGTTAGAAGTAAGCATCTGATGACAGCCGAACCACGGATGAGGAGGCGCCCAGCCGGTGCTGGCGGCCGGAGTGGTGCATCTCCTCGTGGGAATGTCATAGAGGACCGGGATGAAGCTGGAGACTCTGTTGCCGCCTTTACTTCCGAGTTGTGGGCCAGGTTGGGCGCGTTTGTTCGCGAGCTCAGGCAAGTGCCATCATACATTTTAGTAGTCGTGCATACCCCCTCCGTCCCATGTTGGATGGCGATATCAGCAGTGGTAGCTTTGGCAAAGTTCTTTTAGAATGGGTTAGGCCAGGGTCAGAGCTTTTGTTTAGCTTGCATCCCACGAACACGGCAACAACAGCAACAACAGGAGCGGCGGAAAGATTATGATTGATCGTGTCGAGAGGAAGCAACGTGTTGCTCTCTGCTCTGTTTCTTTGGTATCATCAACGTCCAACAACTATGTACGTACGTAAGGCTTGTGTTTTGCCCGTTGCACATTCACTGCCCCAACAAACTTCGTACGCCGCTGGGTGTTTGTTGTTGTTGTTGCTGCTGCTGCTGCTGCTGCTTCTGCTTGCTGCTGCTTTTGCTGTCTCACATCTGCTGCTTCTGTCTCCCAACTTCAATTACCTGCGTATGATACGTACGTATGATACGTATTTTTATTTTCCAACTCCGCGCTACGACGTACAGGATGAACGAGACGAAGCCGTGGGGGGACTTCTTCGCCCACTTCAAGGCGCCGAGGGCATGGACAATGGCCGTTTTCGACGAGGTGCGGGGTGTCTTGCTCTGTCCGCTGTCTGCTGGCTGTTTCCTGTTTTTTCAGTATTTGCACTGGTGACTGTTTGCACTGCTGTTTTCTGTTTCCCATGATGGTATTAATTACTGCTGTACCCGGTACACTGCTGCTATCATATATATATGTGCATGTACCTGATACAGGATAGGGACACGTATTGATACTACGAGTATTAATAAGAAAACGAGCCTTTTAAGTATTATTGCATGCACTATTTACTGCCGTACATTATAAACCTAAATTTGCCTCTATTTCCAAGTGATTTGTCCCCACAACGAGAGTGCGGAGGTAAAAGGGGTTAACTAACCCCTTAACCCTTTTAGGACTGCAGTCCCGTTTTGGGGACAAACCACTCTAATTCTAAGTAATTTGTCCCCAAAACGGGACTCCAGTGCTATACGGGTTAAGAACCGGTCCCACGATTTTGGGGAAAAAACACTCTTGGAATAGTCTGGAATAAGTTTTGCAGTTCTGAAAGGCAGGGCTGAGATTTTACAACATAAGAAATTTGGGAGTATTCACACTGAAGCTATTACGGGGACTACGTACGAGTATAGCAGTAGTAAATAGGACCAAATATTGCTATAATAGTAAAAATAGATACTGTACGTAAATAAATAGGTTTTTGTGTCTTCTGCCTGTAGGTCCTATTTACGATGGCCCCCCGTACTATTATAGTGTAGAACATGCCCATTCTCAAATAAAAACCCAGCCAGGGCCAGTTTTACTGTGTTTGTTACCAGGTATTGCATTTTTACGTACCAGTATATACGAGTAGGTGTCCTGTACTACTGCTTGTGGTACAAAATCCCAGGAACTAGAAACTAAGACAGCCATATTCCAGATTCAGTTTCCAAGGGGGGGAGGGTTGATGGTGCGCGTCTTACTCATTGGATGAGGCACTGCTGCTGCTGCTGCTGCTGCTACTGCTTGCGGCATCACTGCTGCTGCTGCTGCGGCTGCTTCTGTCGTTGCTTGCGGCTGCTTGCAGCAGCAGCAGCAGCTTGAGGCACTGCTGCTTCTGCTGCTTCTGCTGCTTCTGCCGCTTCTGCTGTTTCTGGTGTTATTGCTGCTGCTGCTGCTGCAGCTTGTGGCACTGCTGCTTCTGCCGCTTCTGCTGCTTGTGCTGTTTCTGCTTCAGCTGCTGCTGCTGCTGCTGCCGCTGCTTGCGGTACCACTGCTGCTGTGTTGCTGCTGTTTTCGTTTGCTTGTGTACCTGGTCTGGTGCCTGGTCTGCTTTTCTTCGTGCTTCGTTTTATCCCCGCAACCGGCGTTTATGTTACGCAGTGCCCAGCCCAAGAGTCCCAGAGATGGGAGGAGTCGGGGGGTCATCGACATGAACTATTTGTAGACGCGAGCCTGTCCGAGAATTTCACAGGTCGACGCCGTTACCGACGCTGCTCCCCCTTGGTACCCTGATCCCACCCGACCCCGACCCCACTTAGCACCCTGCTCCCACTCAGTGGTGCAGAACTATAACTTGCCGCCGGCGGGGCCCACCAAGGCACCTTGCTCTCCCAATAAACGGGAACTTTATCCACCTTAATCGAGGTTTCCACCAGAGCGGCCTAGCAAAAAACGGGAACTTTATTCCACCTTAATCAGGGTTTCCACCAGAGCGGCCTAGCAAAAGACGGGAACTTCATCCACCTTAATCGGGGTTTCCACCAGAGCGGCCACTCAAAAACGGGAACGACACTATAACTAGTATAATAGTGTCCGACCTTTGGTTTTGTCCCACAGGCTCGTGTCTACCAATTAGTAATAATTGCGCCCGGGGTTGTCGAGTCTATCTGGTATATAGATATAAATAAAATGAGCATCGATGCCTCTCGTGATTTTGGAAATGGCTGAAGTCCCTCCTATCGTCTGGGCTTCAGACCGAAATGGAAACGCGTCAGCTCTCGGCGCCTCGCCCGCGCTTTCTCGTCCGTTCTCTCGCGGGTCGCCTTCTCCGGCCTCCGACGGGCCTGTTCCCGCTCGCGCTCTCTCGAGGTCGCGCGTCGCCGCCGAGCGCGGCGGCCTTCAATCCGTAGGCTCTTTCGAGACGGCGGGACATCGAGATAGTTTCCTTGAGACAGTAAGGTTCTTTGCGGGACATGCAGGTTTTTCCTCAAGGAAGCAAGCTTCTTTCATACATCTATTTATATATCGGCTTCTTTTGTCGTTGCGAGCTTCAATAATTTAGCTCTTTCCTTCGATAGCTCGGTCTCGCAAATGCGATCGCTTTCTCCCGACTACCTGAGCGGTCGTCTTTAGTCCCTTCCACCCCCTCGGCCTTGCTTCGTCCGGATACGAGTACGATACAACAGCAGCAAGCACAGCAGTACGACAACACAAAACTCGGCTCAAAAATGTGCAGCTGCTGCTGCAGTACTGCTGTACAACAAGAAAACTCGGTTCAATAATATGCCGAGTACGAATTAATCTTTTTTTCTCGGTTGGATTCGTGATGGTCCTATTGACAACGATGAAGTGTATAGATCTTCCAGGGGTCGGGCTGATAATTACGATTCTGGCGCTGGCAATCAAGGTACGGGCGTGGACCCAAACTGGAGGATTCGCAGCTACGTTTTACTGCTGTAGTTTCTCACCGACGGTGGAAATATTACTGCTGCTACTGTCCTATTACAACAAACAGCAATAATACCAGTACCTGGTACGAGTACGTGCTGTGGTACGTACTGCTGTACAGTAATACTGTTGTAGTGTATGCGTAGTGCTGCAGTGTAGATACGAGTCTGCTCAAACACGAGAGTCAGATAATAGTTGAGACCCCCCCCGTGGCCAGCTTTGACGTCTCTCTACTATCCACGCGGAACCGTTTTCTCGACACGATTTTTTTTGCCGCACGTACCAAAACTGAGCCCGCCACCTCAACTGGTGCACTTCCGCCAGAGACTGAGAAAGGAAGATACGACCTGAGTATCAACACTCAGCGTTTCCTTCTTCCTGCAACATTTGGCATGGGCTTGACTCTGTACGTATGTATGTGTCACGCATCAAAACACGAGCGAGCGCCATCACGTTGTTGTCGTAATTCTCACAAACTATCCTGAGAACTGAGACTATCCAGGGAACACCGAAAGCGACTGATTACATTATTTCTGAGACTGACTGTTGAGACTGAGAAATGAGGTTGCGAACTGAATATTTCAACACGCAGCATTCCCTTCTTTCTGCAACACTTGGCATTGCCTTGATTCTGCACGTATGCGTCAGATATCGAAACACGAGCGAGCGCCATCAAATTGTCGTAAATATTAAGGATGGTACCAAATAACTGACGTTGTACCAGATACTATCCTATCCGAAGCATGGGTGCCGGCGAATGCCGGCACCCATGCGGAGCCCTTGTATATGTATATATATATATGGGTTAAGCAGTGTACCAGTATCAGTACCAGTTCCGTAAAGCGGTTTGGTTTCGCCACACGGGTGTTGTATCGTTTCTCAGCGCTCGAGTTTTTCCTCAACAGGCAAAATACCAATGCCGAACGGGGTGTTTTGGGGAAGTGTCTGGTCCAGAGAGATTTTCGAGACGATTTGTTGTTCAACTTATGCACGGGTTTCGGCACACGGGTGTTGTATTGTTTCTCAGCGCTCGAATTTTCCCTCAACAGGCAAAATACCAATGCCGAACGGGGTGTTTTTGGGGAGTGTCTGGTCCAGAGAGATTTTCTAGACGATTTGTTGTTCAACTTATGCACGCTCTCTCTCACTCTCCCTTCGAGAATTCGAGCGCCGAAAAACGATACGATATTTTAGCACCCCTGTGTGAAACCAAAGAGCTTTACGGTACTGTCTGTATACCACTCTGGGCGGAAATATAAATACCGGTCAGACATTACTCTGAGTACCAAACGGTCCCTATATTTCCGTCCAGGATGGTACCTGGTATATATGTATACCTGGTATAGGCTACGTCGTGCCGTCAAAACCAGCACGAGCCCATCATCGTGTTACTCGTAGCGTCAGGTTTCTGTGCCACGTTCCTACAGTAGTATACGTATTTTCATAGGTTAAAAGCTGTTTTTTGTTTTGGTAATCGATTTCACCTTCCAGATGTTTTTTTTTCACGATCATCGAGCTTCTGAACGAAAACCGCAGTTATTTACACGTGTCATTTCTTCCCCCCACCCCCGGTACGTATAAATACATGCCTCGGTTTGGTGTTTCGCAAGCGTTGAGCATTCCCAGTGCTTGTCGATTTTTGTCGTTTTCTGCACCCGGATACCCACCCTTACGATGCTTATCTAGATGGCCCAACCCTGTAGTTTGTTCCGAACTCCGTACAGTGCTCTGTTTTATTTTTCGAGCCTCACCTCCCTCACGCCTTTTTTCGAACTCCCGAAGCACCTCTACATCCCCGCGCATTCTGCCCCCGAAACGAGGGTTTTGAGGGGAAGCGTTTTTGTATTTGGAATACAATACTACTTGCGGGAGTAACGGACTAAGGGTCATGCTTATCGGAGCCATAAATTTCCACAATTTCCATTTTTTTTGTTCGCGCAATTTTCTAGATTTCCATTTTTTCCCATTTTTTTTCCCCATTTTTTTTTTCCCATTTGTTGGAACGCGAAGCCTTCCAAACATTTTGCCCTCTGAAGAATTTCCAATATTTCCATTTTTTCCATTATTTGCTCTTTTTCCTTTCTTTTTTTGAAAAAAAAATATTGGAAATTATGGAAAAAAAAAGCTGCTCGATAAGAACGACCCGAACACGAAGCCGGTGAAAAAACATGACGCAGGCAGTCTGATTATGTTGTACGCGGCAGCCATGGAAGAAAGAAGCCGACTATGAATAGTGTGTTTGTGATCAAAAACACGAATGGAGCCACAAACGCGCCATTCAGATACAGAAAACGTAAAAATCGGAAAATTACCGCATCTGCAATACCTAGCCAACTAGTAACTAACCGGCGACTTAATCGTAAGCCACCTACTAACCCCTCTGTGCTATGTATGAAGCTAAGCTACTGAATTGTTTAGGGTTGGCTGTTTTTGCGGTAACTCGGAAAATTACCGCGTTCCCAATTAACTGCAGTGCCTAGCGAACTACTGTAGTAACTGCCAGGTAGTCGGTAACTAGCCCGCGACTTATGGTCAGCCACCTACTATTAACCCCTGTGCTGTGTGCTGTGTATGAAGCTTTAAAGCTACTGAATCGTTCAGGGTTGACCGCTTTTGCGGTGCGTGTAGTATTAATAGTGAAAATGGTTTACCAGATATGAAGTGTGGTAACATAATTATTAATTTTGCCTCCGGTGAAGCATCGTACATGTTCCATTTCGACCCGAATCGAACATCTTCTAATATCGCCCTAGCAGTAGTAGTCCCTCTTCTATCATTCTGAATCGTGACATTAATATTGTACCTGGTGCATGTTAATGGACGATCTTTGAGTAGATAAGTAGTCTATCGCCCGGGGGTGGCGACGCACGTTGATCTGTTATTTTGACCCGACATCCTCCTCGTTCTTCCCCTTCCACCTTCTTCCTTAGCGCTAGCCTTTCCCTTCTTTCTATCCTTTATTTTACTTATGTCTTGTATCCGCTAAATTTCTCTATGGCCAGCATCTCTTTTTGGTTTCCTATATCCTTCCATACCTTCTCGACTACGCTATCCCACCTTATTCCAGCTCGCCCTTTGGTTACTTTCTCCCATACAGCTTTATCAGCTATGGCTGGCAACCTCTTATTTGGCATGTTCTTTACTTTATATTGCCATTTCAACTTACGCACGTCTCTGGGGGGGGGGGGGGGGCTGAGAGACGACTTTTGAAGGACGGAGAGGAGTTTTGGGCACCGCAGCAACGGAGGTATGTCAAACGAAGAGAAACTGTAATGTCCTGTACGTACTCGTATCGTTCGGGTATAATAGTGCTTGTATCTGCCACCAATTTCGCTATTTCTGTTATGTACGTATTGATAGGTGCCTCGGGGGCGCTTCCGAACATTTAAACGTGGGGGGGGGTGTACTCATGTCGTGCACGGGCCGTAGTCGATATGACCATAGACCCTCGCATCCTACAATGCCGGACGGAGCACGTTGGGTTTTCACCAAGCGGGGGGGGGGGGGGGGGGGGGCTTGTACTAAACAATGCCCCCTAAACTAATAATAGTTTTTAAAAAAAATGAAATTAAAATAGAATAAAAACAAAATCCGAATTCGGGAAGACGAAATGTAGGGAAAAAAATCAGCGAGGTGGGATTTTTGGGCGAATTTTACGAAAAAATATTTTTATTTCAGCGCTTTGCTTTATTTTATACCCCCCTCCTTGTGTAGGGATGAGAGGGTCTATGGTCACACGACTACGGCCATGCATAAATATCGAGTATACCCCCCCCCCCACTGCTGTCTGGGTCTCGAAAATGGATAATGGGGTGTCCTTTTTTTGTTTTTGTTCACGTCTAACCCTGAGTGATGTACGTAAAAAAATATTATTCGTCGGGTTTCCCCTTCATTTTCTCAACACCAGTCATTGAGTGAGGTATAGAGTTCCTATACTATTATCAAGTTATTTTTAAAACCTCAGAATAGTCAGGTTGTGCTCCTACGTACCGCAGCATAAAAGGCTCGCTAAAGTAGGGTGTTTTTTTTTTTTTTTTTTGTACCTGGTACTTTTTTTTCGTCGGACGTACCGTTTTTTTTGTCAAACTGCCCCACACTTTTCCCTGTCCATACGGCGGCGAAAAGCGATCTCGATGTCTGCGCCGCCACCCGTTACACCCACCCAAAAAAGCCTCCAGCTCTCTACATATAGTCTATACGCCCCAAAATGCAATCGATGCAATTGCGACTTGTAACCGACGTGCGACGTCGAGTCCGACACCCCCCCCCCCCCCCCCGCCATCCCTGATTCTCAAACGGTAAGCAAACAATGCCCGTTTTACCTCGTGTTTAACACCGATCGACGTGATTGGAATTTAATACCCGGCGAGCGTCCCCCCCCCCACCCCACTCCCTGCAAACTAATGCCAGATTACCTCGTACCACACCGATTGAACGCATTGGAACGTATACCCCTCCTCCCCGGTACGATCATACGACTACGTGAGCCGTGCACGGACATAGTAACCCCAGCCCACCCCCCTCCCCCCCCACGCCCTTATCCGCGCCTCCTCCTCCCCTTCTCTCTCCCTCCTCCTCTTCCCGTCCCCCTTCCCCCAGATCCGCTAAAAAGGCAAGCACAGAACGCACCAATCACTGCAGCCGCTAGCCGCTCCTTCTTCTGCAGCGTGCGCCCCGCCACAACGACGGGCCGGTCCTCCTTTCCGTGCGGGAGAAGGTACACCACCAGCATCACGCAGCACGCCACCGCCAACAACACGGACGGGTTCGATAATGCTGCAAATACCACCGAAAAAAAAAAAAAAATCCGAAGACGGATAATATAAATATGATGCAACAGAGGGGCAGGGCGGAGGGGGGGGGGGGGCGTCGGAGTGGGGGGGGGGGGGGGCGCACTCATTTTGCTTGCCCTTCGTCATTTGAAACCATGGGGGGGGGGGGGGAAGGGCGCGGTACTCTCGCTTTTTTTTTTGCTTGGCCTTGGTCAATTGACCATTAAGCACGCAATCGGAGGGGTGGGGGGGTGGGCGGGCGTACTTATTTGTTGCCTGCCTTAGTTATTTGACCCTTTGGTCACGCATGGGGCTGAGAGGAAATGCCACCCGCTTGTGGCCGGGGGCGCAAGCGGGAGGCAAGAAACGGCACTATAAACGTTACGTCGGCTTTTTAGCAATTTTAAGCGTGTCTTAACCCCCCTTTTTTCAAACACTGCAATTTTTAGAACTCTAATTCATCGCATGCTACGATAGAGGTGCACCATGTTTTTTTTTCTGAGCTCCTCACTTAAGGAGCGTCATACCTCAGCGAAAAAATGATTTTGGAGGAAACTAAAAGTGCTGCCGGATGAGAAATCTCATGACCGAAGTATACTCTGAAACATTATTCGTCGCCAAATGAAAGTCCGACGAATTTGGGTTAAGGAGCCCGATCGTTCAGAACACGATACACCCGAAACGTGCTACCTCTACCGTAGCACGCGTCATTCCCAAGTCCAATATTCCCCAAAATGTATTTGCAGTTGTACGTAAAAAGGGTTACTACTGTATGGCGAGAGAGAGCGGCCGAAGAACACACGATATTTCTTGAAATATATTGAAAAAAAAAAAAAAAAAACTTCACACGATATTCTTCTCCCTCATTCGCAAAATTAATTAAATATACCCCCCCATACCACGAACAACCTACCGAAAACCTAAAACATGTTATTAATAACTAATTGCCTATGAATTCGTAAATAGTATCCTAATACAATCGACTGCCTATTGCCGTCCCCAATTATAAATAGTTATATCTACTTGTATCGGTCTATGGTCTACGAGTGACTGCAAATATTGACTCTTGCCAGCTTACAAAGCAGCTACGTAAAATGAAGGGCGATGGTCATTTGGGGGTATACCCCCTGGTTTTACGGCCATTTGGGGGTAGGGTCACCCAATGAGCGGTCATTAAAAAAATAAAACAAATAAAACGTCCCCGTAAGACTCACACGCCCAAAAGCAGGAGGCCGACCACAACGATGCTGTAGTTCCCCCTGTAGTGAAGAAAGTTCGTCGTCACGCGCTGGATTGAAAAGGCGTTTTTCGGGAGGGGGGGAGGGGGGGGGGGGC
>MEHQ01000027.1:86065-137768 GCA_008828725.1 Saccharina japonica
GGGGGGGGGGGGGGGGGGTCAGGTCAGTGGGACGCCAACCACAATGCTGGAGAGAGTAGAAACCGGCTCGAGCGAAAACGGAACGCCACCGAACGGTCAGATGGCCAGGGCCTCATCAAGACGTCAGTGTTATCCCCTTAGTTGTAGAACGAAAAACAAAACAAGAGCGGGGGAAACTAGGCAACGGAACATTACACGATGGATGGATAGCAAAAAACTCCATCCCTTTTCTAAGGGTTAAGTTCGTCCGATGTTCGTGTGTACAGTACTAACAAGGGGATACCGCAATAAACAGGATTAGAGCAACGAAGAAAGGGGCATCGTATGCCGCTGCATGAGGCACAGCACAGCCGTCTTATCATGGGAGAGGTGGGGTGGCAGATTGACCCCCACCCCGCGGATACACCTAGGATGTCAGCGGCAAGGGCCCAGAGGCGGTCTGCTTATTCTTCTTATCCCTTTTAGTCAATGGTAAGGTTCCTCTTCTGCCAAAAGTAGCCGGTGTCCAACCCAAAGCTACAGCCGCCCTTGGTAGCCGACCATGAATCACCAACCACGGGTCACTGGAAAAGGAACAACCCACCACCCCCCCCCCCACCCCCCCCCCCCCTTGAAAATAATATGAATAAATGAAAAAACATCCTTCCAGCAAATTAGCAAAGACCTTTTGAACAAGAACGGCACGGCACCTCGATGGAAAAGGACGAGGCAGCGTTGTTCACTTCCCGCGAGGCACGCGTGGCCTTGCTGCTCAGCGACCGGGGTCGGAACACGCCGTGCAGAGCGCAGAGGAGCACTCCCGAGCCCATGTAGTACACCAGAATGTACCACGCCCCGCTCAAGCTAAGGATACAAGGATAACCACCTAGAAAGTCAGGCGAGGAAGGAAGGGAAAAGGGGGGGGGGGTGTACTCATGTCGTGCACGGGCCGTAGTCGTATGACCATAGACCCTCGTATCCTACAATGCCGGGACGGAGCATCGTTGGGTTTTCACCGACCAGGCAGACATCGCTAGCACCAAGCGCGAAGCGCCGGCGGGGGGGGCGTCCTCTTTGTTGCTTGCCTTAGTCATTTGACCATTGACCACGCATCCCTTTCGAGACGGGGCACCGTTCCTACTCCTAGTAGAGACACCTCCAGCATTTGGGCGCTCATTACGTTGCTTCCAGCGGGGGGGGGGGGGGCCCCCGCCTTCCCGCCCCCTTCTTGCCTCCCCCTTTGATTTTTTCTTCGTCGACGTGGTGCCATGCCCGATTGGACCCACCAGGGCGCGCAGAACTTTGTGGAGCGCGTGCTGAACTCTTCTCGGTCGCAATGAATGAGCGGGGGAGGAAAACGCCTCGAGAAAACCTATCAACTACCATCGCCGATTTTCCAGACAAACAATGGCGGGTATTGGCGAGATGGGTATCGGATTCCGAGCGAGGATCGAGTTTGGGAAAAAAAAATGTTCGATGTGTATCAGGTGTATGTACCGGCAAAAACGAAAAAATACGTTCGATACCTATACGATTGCGATAGTCGATATTTTATATATATACTAAGTATACATCGAGACGTTTGGTTCAGTGCCATATCATTTCAGCATAAACGAAATACGGGGGGGGTGGGTGCCCGCAGGAAGAAGATGGAAAACAAAAGGCCGCGTTTTTTTTGCATACGATGTGCACCTGGTATATACTTGGTATCGAAAGTTCGATGTTTGGAAGTGTCTTTAGCTTTCGGTGTCATGTCCGGCACTAACCGGTAGGGCATGAAACCGTCCCTTCCTTACAGCGGCTCGCGGAGATGCCGTGGGTCCACGGGGGTCGCGGGAGAGGGGAAGAAGGGAGCCAGCCACCGGCGCGCGAGGCATATGACGAGATCCAAGCGTAAGATTTTTTGAAGGCTGCATCGCGTGGTCTTATCTATTAGCCTGTTGGCCCTTCAGTAGGGACTCGATTTTATAGTATAGCGACCGAAAAAACAAAACGGGAGGAAGTTTGCATCAACCGTGTATTACGGGAGGAGATATAGTAATGAGGAAACCGAAATATGGCGTGTCAACATAGTGGGATAACATGGGTTTTGGGTTCCGTCGTTGGTTCTGATTGCTGTTGGCCACCCCCCCTTTAGACGGGGGGGGGGGGGGGGGGAGGGGCGTGCAGCAGCAATGGCACGAGTACACCATCATGCTGCTCATGATGGCACGTGCCGTACATGCCCCTAGATGCTGCACTTTTGGCTCATTTTCTACCCAAGAAGTAGATGCCTAACCACCCGGGTGGTAAGATGACACACTCCCTAGGACGAGTTTCCTATCAATAGACGAGTTTCTCCGAAGCCAAGGGAGGGGGGGGGTTGTACTCATTAGCCGCATGTCATGCATGGCCGTAGTCGTACGGCCATAGACTCTCGCATCCCTACAATGCCGGGACGGAGCATGTCGGGTTTTCGCCAACCAGGCAGATATTGCCAGCACCAAGCGCGAAGCGAAACGTGAGGTGACGGGCGAGTCGCGTGTGAAGGGTGAGCTGCATTCTGCTAAGAACCGCTTGTGAGACGGACTTTCTTGCATATGGATGGCAGCTTCAAGGGGTGGCACACGCAACGAGAGAATGAACGGCGACGTTGGGATAAGCTCGTCGCGATACTATTCGTTGACATGTGTACCGCTCTGTATCCAAACTATATTGTCCCCGCGTTGTTAAAAGAGAAAATCGGCTTGGAAATTCGTCCGACGGCGTACGTGTACTATCTTACTACTAGTGTCGTAATGGTACTGATAGTATCACCATGTGGGATGGTACGGTCACACGTGCGCTGTACGGTAGCCTGGGCTGCTTGGCTCGGTGGATGCTGTAGTTTTCGTTTAGTTTCGACATTTGTTTTGCCCATATGGAGTATCAAAAGAGGTTGATTAGTGGTGGTGTATGATAGCTACAGTAGTAGTTGTTTTTGGTATGAGCGCCGCCGCCGACAGCAACAGTCGTTCGAAGTTGCGGAGGCGGTTGCGAAGCTGGGAGGAGGGGGTATACGGCAGCTGCGAGTCTCGCGTGCATTTTGCTCGAAAATGTTGGATTGGTGATGGATACCCTTGCGAGTCTGTGCGAGTCTGTCGTTTGTGGGTCGTAATTTGGGGGCCC
Organism: Saccharina japonica; assembly: GCA_008828725.1. Classification (NCBI taxonomy): domain Eukaryota; class Phaeophyceae; order Laminariales; family Laminariaceae; genus Saccharina; species Saccharina japonica. Next base: position 89,192 of record MEHQ01000027.1, read on the forward strand.
GACAGCTCGGCAGGTGGAAGTCGGCTAGTGGAAACGTTTGGAGCATGCGCTGAGTGAACCCCCTTGGCTCTTGCGGTTAGATGGATTTGGAGCTGACATTGATTTTGTACCTGGTTCAGGATTGATTTTGGGTCAGGATGGATACAGTAGTAGTAGTAGTTCAGGCGGAAGGGGGACACCAACGTACGGGGAAGCTCCCAAGCTAGCCCATAGTGGTCCCCCTTGTTGGGTGCGGATGGGTACAGTTGGCATTGTCGTCTTCGCCTGATTCAGAAGTCAGCACGCGTTTGGGTTGGTTGCCTATGCAAATGGCTCTCACACATCGGATACAGATCAGACAGATCAGATCCCCATTTAATGATCTACAGTAGATGTTTCGGATCAGATAAGGTCCTGATCTACGTATGATGATATGATGATCTGCACGGATCTAGATCATGTTTGCTGGAGGTGGGATCTGTACGACACAGCTCTTTTTGCGCGCATGCTTTTGCTACGTATCGGTGGGGATCTGTATGGTGCATGTTTTGTTGCACAACATTTCATCACGGCAAATATAGGGACCTAGATGATCTAGCTGATTTAGATGATCTAGATGATATATATTGTCTAGATGATCTACCCATAGAGCGTGATGTCTCCGATGCGTAAAATGGCTTGCTTGCTACTCGCACTGCTGTAGATGGGTGTATCCGCCCCTCGTAAGATGGGGGTGCTTCTTGACTACAGGCACCAAATAAATATGCTGTTTATACGGTAGGGCTCTGCGGTTTGACCCCCTGACTGGCCGCCCGCTACACTAAAGTCAGTATAATAAGGCCGAAAGGGGCCTTGACGCGCCCAGAAAAACCGGTCTCCTACTATTAGTAGCATCTTTGATAGGCAGGGAGGGAGCAATTTTGATTTTTTGTACCAACAGGGTTTGCTGTTAATATATGCTGTTTGCTTTTGGTTTGCGTGCAGTTGTTTTCGCGATGGGACGGGGGGTGGAGAGAAGAGGTGGATGGCCTCGGTAGGCCAGGCTTTCTTGATATGTTGTTGTGTCCTGAGACATAATATACAGTAGTTTTGTTTGTTTCCGGTTCGAGTGCGTCCGAACTCCGAAGCCTTCTCTTCTGTCCGTTTTACAAGTTTAATACGCCTTTGGTTGGGATGTTCCCACCTCTCGAAAAAATTCAGTAAGTAAGTAGTGATGGTGTTGAAGACGTACTGCCAGAAGGAGGACCTACTACTCGTATGCACTATTGTACTGTCTACTGTCTACTGTCTACTGTCTACCGCTGTTGGATGGGCCAATACTATTAATAGTGCGTAGGTGTGGTGTGTGTCGCTACACCATCATTAACCACTCATCACCAGTACTACAGGTAGTGGAAACGAGGATCTCGCCGTGATTGTCATGTACGCTACTAAGGAATGAATACGTGCTCGTTTACTGGTACTGCTGTACTACTACTGCTGCATCGCGTTCACTCTGCGCGGCGGTCGTAATACCGGACTTATTACGAGTACATTCGTACGAGTACACATTTTGTCAAATTTGAGGTTCTGGGTGAAAGATGGAGCTCCTCCTCAAGTAAAAGTGAGGTGTGCCTCAGAAAAAAGAACATTAACTTTGCTACCCCCACCTACCGTATATAGCACGCGTCTACAATGCGTCTCACTCCGCTCGCAGCACTGGTTGTCCGAGCATTTGTAGTCCTTGCACACGGACGGTAGTGACGGTTTCGTCCACTACTACTACTGTACATACGGTAGGTCGTTATGTTTTTTATGTTTTTTTTTCCTGGTAGCTGTGCCTGGGTCCCGACTGTGATGCCCCAAAAATAGGTTATTTTTTTTGCTCTACTTCTGTGCAGCAAAACGCTGTGTATTGGTTTTTGCCATCTTGTCATTATATACCAGGTACCTGGTACGCGTACGGCGGTTCACAGTGAAAACAGGGCAGGACCAATCTTTTTCTTGGGTGCGAAGCCAAAATTAATGTGGGCACAGCACACAACAACAGTTAACAGCAGCAGCACTTGTACGAATCCTCCGTGCGAAGCAATTACAAAGTGTCTCCTACTACTACTACTACTTTACTGTGTGTTGTTGCTCGAGTCTATTAAATAAAATTATTATAAATACGTCAGCTGTGAGTTCAACCGATTGAATAGTAGATACTCAACTTTGCGAGCTGCGTAGAATTTTTGTTCTATGTGTTATTTGTGGTATTGGTGTAGGTTTCGTGATGTACTACTGTATGTGTAGGAGCCTGGTAGTTACTACTCGATTTTATAATAAGCCGTTCGCGCGTGCTATGTGTTTATTCCTCGTCAAGGATATGGTTCAGTGACTCCCCTGGATACTACCCGGGTCAGCAGGACAATGTAACAAGGGTACGTATCCCATGATCATTCTGCGCACTGATACTATATAACCCGAATAGAGGAGACAAGTATGATATTTGGTAAAGTAATCGAGTACATCTATATCACAAAATGTGTTGTTAGACGAGGATGGGGACGGGGAAACAGGGACGGGGGATAGGGGGATAGGGGGGTAGGGGGGGGGGGCGTACTCATTTGTTGCTTGTCTTAGTCATTTGACCATTGATCACGCATCCCTTTCGAGACGGAGCACGGGGGGGGGGTTATGTATGGTCGTGTTAGTGTAATCACAGGTCCTTACGTCTTTACAGCATTGTGGGTGGGGAGCGTAATATTTTGTTGTTTTATATGAACGTTTTAATTCTTGTTATTGCTTGGTCGTTAATATGTTGTATTTTATTGTACGATACACGGTGAATGAGCCCACACAGCAACAACAACAGCAACAAACAGCAGCTGCTGCAGCGGCAGGAATCAATGAAATAGCCAACCGTTTCTCGTATCCTATCGACGAAACTGACTGACACGTACATACATACCCGGTGTACGATACATACAATACCTGGTACATACACAGCATGGATTCATCATGCGTAACGAGTTGATAAAGTTCGATAGAAATCGATGAGCGGTGGGCATGCTGTGAGCTCTCTGCGCGACAACAAGAAGGTATACGCATACCGGGGGGGAGGAGGGTTAACACTTGTGACGACGGCTCGTGTTGTCCTGGAGGCCGCTGGGGGTAAAACTTCCTGTCTATACATACTGATATACTACTGCTGTGGTGTACCCTTCTTGGTGTAACAGTTAGTTGTGTATACGAGACAAAGAAGAAAACGCGAACCATCGATCGATTGGTCGGTTGGGTGTGATGGCTTAGGGTTAGGCTAGTAGGGTTGGCAATTATGTTCGTCCCGCGCACGGGGTGTGTCAACCAATTTCTGGAGTAAGCAGTGGTAAGCTCAGTGCGGCAATCTACCCTCGACCCGACAACAGCAAAAGCAGCAACCAGCAGTACGTATGTACGTATAGTGTCATGTTTCATTGACACATACCGTAGCCAACAAACAAACGTATATATTCCGGTCGAGCCTGGTCCCTATTAATAGTAATCCCTATCCTTTTCACCTGCGATACCTATCCTACAGTAGTAGTACTCTAATACACATAACCCCTGCCTCGTGCGCGTATACATACATATCATATGTACTGCTTGTAGCTCTTGGCCACATATTTTATCCTGGATCCTATGGATCCTGCGTGTACTGGATAATACGGACTGGAAAGATACTTTTCGCACTGTTTCGGTGATGCGGTTGGGCGGGAAAAAACGAAAAAAGAAAAAACGGTTTCATGTTTCATGCGCATGTTTTTCACCCCCCCTTCCCGTTTTGTGCTCGCCTCCTCCTCTTCTGTCTCTCCTTCTTCTCGGCCAGCAGTAATCGCTTTGTCCATCACGAGACTGGAGACGGATAGCACGCAGGCGGAACCATGAGTGAGTGCACCGAGGACTGGCGGTTAACCCCTAGCTTGGCGTATATTGCCGGTGCTGCACCGCAGGAGTGATTCGCTCCTCTTGAGAGCCACGGAAGATAGCACAGGGATGCTGCAGCATGCCTCGTATGTTATCCATAGCATTTGCGTCCTTGAGATGGGGCCGACAACAAGCGTGTTGCACTTGGCTTCGAAGCCGAGTGCCTCAAGGCTTTCTAGGCTTTCGCGCAGAGCCATCCCCAGGTCTCCTCTGCAGTGCCTCCCGCAGGGGTCTCCTCGCTCGATCAGCTTGTGTTGGGGCGCTGGAGAGGATTTCCGGAGTGTGTTCGCCTGCCTCCACTGATTTCGCTCAGGATAGCCACACACAGATATCTCCCTCACGGTATGAGAAGAGCATGAGGTTCTAATGCCCTATGTCCGAAAATGTAAGGACCGCTCGGACATTCGTACTATCTAGAATAGGGTCCTTACTTTTTCGGACAGCGTGTGCAGCAATTCCTGATCAAGTACGAGTATAATAGTCAAAGATGCTATGCACCACCCACCCCTAACTCAAGCGGCAGGGTCGAACTGGGACCATAGGCAACACTAGACTCAGAAAAATCTGCTACAAGCTCACGGTGAACCTGCTTGCTCTGACCGCAGGCGACATCAAGAAGAAGAAGAAGAGCTCGAAGAAGTCCAAGGGAGAAGGGGACAGCGACAATGGCGCCTCCCCTCAGGCCGCCACGGAGTTCATGATCAGGCCGGAGACCAGCAAGCCGGCTCTGAACACGTCCAAGTGGCCCCTTCTGCTCCGCAACTACGATGACCTCGAGTGCAGAGCGGCGCACTACATGCCCATCCCGAGCGGTTGCTCCCCCCTGAAGCGCGAGCTGAAGGAGTACGTGCGGTACGGAGTGATCAACCTCGACAAGCCGGCCAATCCTTCTTCTCACGAGGTATGATACGACCATACCTGGTACATAATAGGTGTCTGCTGTCTGCTTTACTGCTGCTGTATTATGGGCATAGACTGGTTTATCAAGTACCTGGTACCTGATACTAGCGGTACGGCGGTACGGCCACGGCTTCGCCCGTGGCGCTACGCAGCGTTGCGCTGTCACGTATATCGTCCTAGAGACTGTTTTTTCACGAGTATATGAGATTGTTTGATTGTTCGTATCGTGCACGTTCTGCTGGGACGATATCCGCATTACACACAAGTCGATGCTTTCCAGAGGGTGCCTCATATGGCCTGCCTTTTCGAAAGACCCTCGTAGACTACATACCCTTGTCTCGTAGAGCAAGCTATACGTATATGATAAGCAATGATATAATACCTACTGTATAAACTAAAGCACGAGTATTTACTCACCAGACCGGTATATACCCGGTATGACTTACCCTCTGGTATGTACGAGTACGCTTACTTTTTACTTTTCACTTTTACTTACCGGTATTACTCACATCATACGTATAATACGTACGTACGTACGTTCTCATGAGATGACAGTACGGCACGCCAAGTCTGCATAACCTACACTCGCGATTAACAGCGATCGTATACCGGTGCGTCTGCTCGCGCATGAACACGCACAAAACCTGTACAAGAGGCACGCTCCAACAACCCTCCGTCGCTCCCTCCCTCCCTCTTTCCGCCATTTAAATCGAACTCCCTTGAAGGTTGTGGCGTGGATCAAGCGTATCCTTCGCGTGGAGAAGACCGGGCACAGCGGCACGCTAGACCCGAAGGTGACGGGATGCCTGATCGTGTGCATCGACCGGGCGACGCGCCTGGTCAAGGCCCAGCAAAGCGCCGGAAAGGAGTACGTCGGCCTCGCGCGGTTTCACAGGTACGCTTGCCCTGCCTGGCTTTTTGCCTTACTGCGTCTGGTTGGGTCGGCTCGGGTTATAGCGTGGAGGTTGGGTTGGCTTGGCTTACTTGGCTTGGAGGTTGCCATGCATTGGCTCGGCTTGGCTTGCTGGTAGCTTAGCTTGGCTTCCTTCGCTTCGCTTGGCTTGCTTTGCTTAGGTTGGGATGGGGTGGGGTGGCTTGACTTTTCTTTGGTTCGGTTGGGTCTCTGGCCTTGTGCGCTAAACATTCCCCTTTGGGATATGTATAGATATACCGACAGGGCAAAGTTGTTGAAAAGGCATATGATATGTGCGGTGTACCTTATGACGATGACAGGGGTAGGGGATGCGCCCGGTGTGAAAGGCAGGGAGATGTATCATATGTATGTACGACACTGCTGCTGCATGCTCTCTCCTTGGACGATTGAAAATACGAAGAGACCGGACTTTTTCGTGTTTTTGGTCGCTTATACTCGTGCTGTACCCTGTACCTGGTACCTGGTGGGGTTTCAGTGACGGACCGAATGACACAAACGGCCCAGTCCGTCCGTCGGTCCGTCCCACGGCCCGAATCGGCCGACTGATCGACTGACTGGACGCATGAAGACATGAAAACTAAAGTATTAATAGTAGTAAATCGGGTGATCTAACCAATCGATTGACCGCTTGACTTTAACTGAATGAACGCAAGAATACCGGATCACCGACCGACCAGCCTGCATCACGATAACCGAATTAATCGACTGGTTGACACCAAACGCACGATAAGCCGAATAAGCCGAATTATCCTGTGCGACCGAATAAATCAATCGGCCTACCGACTGAAACGTTGGAACCCCGTATCCCCCTCTACCCTCCCCTCCCCTCACCTTGACCGACTAAATCAATCGGCCGACCGACTGAAACGTTGGAAACCCCGTTTCCCCTCTCACCTCGACCGAATATATCAATCGGCCGACCGACTGAAGCGTTGGAAACCCCGTATCCCCTCTCCCCTCCCCTCTCACCTCGACCGAATAAATCAATCGGCCAACCGACTGAAACGTTGGAAACCCTGTATCCCCTCTAGTCGAGCCGATGACCTATCACACGATCTACCATTTCGTTTCTGCATTATTTTTGCTAAGCATATTTGGTCCTGCCTGTTCTGCCCCCACACCCCCCCCCCCCCCCATCCATCCCCCCTCCCCCCCCCCCCCCCCCCCCTCACTAACAGCGCCGTGGGCGGCAACGCTGATGAGTCGAGGCGTACCGTGGAGCGGGCGGTGTCTACGTTGACGGGGGCGCTCTTCCAACGCCCTCCGCTCATCTCGGCCGTCAAGCGGCAGCTGAGGATCCGAACGATCTACGACAGCAAGCTCATCGAGTACGACAACGATCGCCACCTTGGTGAGTGAGCCCTGTCTCTCAATTTTTTATCGTTGTTTTTTGTGGGTGGTACTCCTAGTAATAGTGGTGGTGGTGGGTGATGTTGTTTTTCGTTGTTGCCGTTTCTGGTTGCCTCATATTTTTGCTTTACTACTGCACATGTTTTACTTACGACTGCACAAATACGCTACCTTAAGTATTCATACTATTGATAGATATTTTTGTATTTTCCCCTATCTGATTGCGTGCATATATCATAGCACCCCCAAGTATAGACCTACTTTTGTAACAATAGTATTTATGTATGTATCGTACGTCTGTCTACCTGGTATACAACACCCCGGTGTTTTTGCTTTTTGTCGTAGGTTTACTTGCTCAAGCGCTTGTACTTCAAATTAACCGCACTTGACGAAAAACCAAACCAAAACCAAACCCCTTGTTGTCGTGTCGTTATATATATGTATATATATATATATATATTTTCCCAGGAATTTTCTGGGTGAGCTGCGAGGCGGGCACGTACGTGCGCACGCTCTGCGTCCACCTGGGATTGATAGTGGGCACGGGGGGGCACATGCAGGAGCTGAGAAGGGTGCGCTCGGGAGTGCTGTCGGAAGAGGGGAACCTGGTGACCATGCACGACGTGCTGGACGCGCAGCACGTGTACGACACCAAGAAGGACGAGACGTACCTTCGCAGGATCATCATGCCGCTCGAGGTGTGTGTGTATGTGATTTGTGTGGGTTTTGTGTGTGTTTTTGTGGGTTTTGAGGGGTTTTTGGTGGCATGTTTGTTTGTGTGTTTTATGTTGTGGGGGGTTTCGGCTTTTTTGCATACGTACAGTTTTTTTTTTTTTTCAGATTGTGATTTCGTGATTTTGTAAGGGTATGGAGGCTTGTGGGTGGGTGCGCGCGTTGTTGTTGTGTTTTTTGTTTCGTATTTTGGGTATTTTGGTTGTTTGCGTGCGTTTTTTGTTGTTGTAGAAAGTGTGTACGCGGCGGCCAAGAAGGACGAAACGTATCGTAGGTACACATTAGGAGGACCGCCATGCCGCTTGGGGTGTGCGTTTCGGGCTCTGGGTGTAGTGTATATATACGAAGTATAATATATAGTATACCTTTTAACCCTACGCTATTATTACCGAGTATTTTCAATGTGTTCTGGCTACTGCTGTATTTACCTTGTTTTTTGTTTCAGATGGGATTACATTGGTAAACAGACTGTGTTTCGGGCACAGCATCGAGACCACCCGTGAAGACGCATTCATGTAACACCAAACATCGACAGCAGCTGTCACAAGTCACAGCGTTGTGTAGAGGCAATGTGTACCGGCCCACCACACCCTACATGGGTACAATCTAACAGCTCGACCCTATTCAACAAGGCAATGCCACATTGACTGATTGGTGATGCACTATATGTGGCGGTGGTGTTGTTGTTTGGTTGTACATATGTAGCGAAGTGGTTTATAGATGTGTGCAGTTTCCTGTTTCCTCATAATCGCCCTCTTGCCGGTATGTATGCCGCCAGTCTAACCCCTGTAACACAAGCAAAAGGGTTTTCCTCTGTAATGTTATGGAACAAATGTGATGAGCGGCGCCCACATGCCTGGAGGTTTCTCTTTAGGAGTCCGGAACTGTGCTCCGTCTGAAAGGGATGCGTGTCCAATGTGTCATGATTAAGGCTCGCAAACAACATGGTTGCCCCCCCCCACCCTCGAGCGTTACCACAATACCCGTGCTCCCGGATTCCGGCTGTTTCAGGAGTGCCATGCACCGATTCATTATGCATTGAATGTACACATATGCAAGTCCGCCCACATGGTTCAGTACCGATGCCTCCCCTCCACTCGCCCATACCTCACGGTGCTTTCGCGCTTGGTGCAGCATATGTCTGCCTGGTCGGTTGAAACCCGACTGCCCGCCCCGGCATTGTGGGTATGCGAGGGTTCTATGGTCATACCGGACTCGGCCGTGCACGATGAGTACCCCCCCCCCCCACCCGTGCACGGGTCTATGGTCATACGACTACGGCCGTGCACGATATGAGTACACCCCCCCTCCCCATCTGTCCCCCTCCCTCCCCACCCCTAACGCGTACCGCACGAACGGCTGCTGTTGCCCTCCTCTTCTCAGGTACTGCTGTTGACGTACAAGCGCATCGTGGTGAAGGACAGCGCGGTGAACGCCATCTGCTACGGAGCTAAGCTCATGATCCCTGGAGTGTTGAGGTTCGCCGCGGACATCGAGATTAACACGGAGGTATGATACTTACAGCAGTATATTTAAAGTTATTTGTTTTTTATGTCTTACGTACCTGGTATCACTTTTTTGTTACTTTTTTCGTGTCTCATCATTTTTTTCGTAATTACTTTTTTTGTTGTCGTGATTACTATTTTTTACGAATTATCTGGTACTTTTTTTGTATGTTGTCAGGGAAGGGTATACATACAGTAGTACTCGAGGGGGGGGGGGGGAAGTGACATCGACATTCCACTTTGCTTTTTAGACCCAGACAGAGCGCGGGGAGAGAGGGTAAAAACTGCTGCAGATGAATTTTTTGTTTTTTTAATGTCGTTGTCGAACTTGATTTGATTTGACTTAACCCCTTAAGAACTGGTCCCACGATTTTGGGGACAAACTACTTGGAATTAGTGTGGGATAAGTTTTCCAGTTCCAAAAGGGAAGGAAAAGAGACCATTTCGGAAACAAAAAGAAAAAAAAAACAAAAAAACTTTACGAACTCTTTTCGCTGTCGCGCTATACTTCTTATGTTTATAAACAAACCAGCCTCGTGTTTTCTTGTTTCGACCCTTCTTTTGTTCTTGTTTTGCTCACCGAATTTGACTTGACTTGCCTTGCCACAGGTGGTGATGGTGACGACGAAGGGGGAGGCGATCGCGGTCGGCATCGCGCAGATGGTCTCGCCGGTCATGGGCACCTGCGACCACGGCACGGTGGCGAAGATCAAGAGGGTGATCATGGAGAGGGACACCTACCCCAAGCGGTGGGGCCTCGGCCCGATTGCGCAGAAGAAGAAGAGCATGGTCAAGGAGGTGGGAGCGGTAGTAGAGGTGGCGGTAGCGGGTACCGTTAGCGGTAGCGTTGGAATTACCGCTTGGGTTACTCGTAAGGGTTACTCGTAAGGGTTACCGCTTGGGTTATACCGTAAAGGTTACCGGAACGGTTACCGGAACGGTTACCGGAACGGTTACCGGAACGGTCACCGGAACGGTTACCGGAACGGTTACCGGAACGGTTACAGTAAAGGTTACCGTACGTAAGGGTTACCGTAAGGGTTACGGTTTACCGTAAGGGTTACGGTTTACCGTAAGGGTTACCATACGGGTTACCGTAAGGTTTACCGTAAGGGTTACCATAAGGGTTACCGTAAGGGTTACGGTTTACCGTAAGGGTTACGGTTTACCGTAAGGGTTACCGTCAGGGTTACCGTCAGGGTTACCGTAAGGGTTACCGTCAGGGTTACCGTAAGGGTTACCGTAAGGGTTACCGTAAGGGCTACCGTAAGGGTTACCGTAAGGGTTACCGTAAGGGTTACCGTAAGGGTTACCGTAAGGGTTACCGTAAGGGCTACCGTAAGGGTTACGGTTTACCGTAAGGGTTAGCGTTGGAGTTACCGTTAAAGTTACCGTCAAAGTTACGGTTGGCGTTAGCGTCGGCGTTGGTAAATGTTCCCGAACCATGAGACAGTTACAAAGGGGTGACTTTTCCCCTATTATACCAAGAAGCCGAAACCCCTTGTGTCCTTATTTAAATCGGTTGTGGTATATCATGTGTGTGTATTTTTTGTTTTGCTTGTTGCTACAGGGGCTGCTGGACAAGCACGGGCGAGACAACGCTCAGACGCCGAAGGGCTGGAAGGCGGAGTACAAGGACCTCACCCCCAAGGTGGTCAAGGTGGAGGAGGCGAGCGAGCCTGCACCGCCGGCGCAGGAGGCGGTAGCGACGGAGGAGGCGGGGGGAGGGGACTCGGCGGGGGAGGAGAAGAAGAAAAAGAAGAAGGACAAGAAAGACAAGAAGGACAAGAAGGTGGGTGGTATATAGATAACAAGCGATGCAGAAACCTTTTTTTCATCTTTTCATGTTACTTAATCGTTTTTTCGGGCCTGACCCGCAGAAAACAGTGGGGGATCACGCGATATTTCATGCTTTTGGGTATAATATCGCATTTAGGAATATAGGCTCGTGTGCCAAGAGAGGTTTTGGTCTGTTTTTGTTGTGGCGTTTTGCTCTTTGCCCTCTTGGGGGGGGTGGGGGGGGGAGATGTTTCCGCCCTGGTCAGGGGTGTTTGTATATATTTTTGTATGCCCACGCCGTCAGGGGTGCTTTAGCCTGCCATCCCCTCTACCACGCTAATTGTAAGCGCTTTGTCCCCAAAAATGCGGATGCAGCAGGTATAAAGGGATAAAAACAAAAAAAGGTGCAATACGAGCTGGGCCAGCCAAAAAAAACGGAGAAAGCTTCCTCAACCCCTTACGATTTTTGGGGACAAACTTCTTGGAATTAGTGTGGGGACAAGTTTTGCAGTCCTGAAAGAGTTAAGTCGTTATCTCGTGAACTACTGCAAATTTGAGCTACAAAAAAATTGGTAGCACTAATAACGCTGGCACACCACTGCTAACGCAAAAAAAAACGGAAAAAAAAGGTACATGAAATTTTCTATACATTTTTTTTAGTTTTTCGGACTCGATCTCGCGCCGAGATATATCCGCGAAGACTCAAAAACACCTACTTTTTGACTCGAAATTCGAGTAGAAATCGTCGGTTTCGGTCAAAATGAACCTTGGTGGGGACAGTGGACAGTGTAGAAGAAAAGACGCAAGGAGAAGAGCGATGAAAGTGTTGCTGCCCAATTCGCCACCCATCAAGAGATACTGCAAAAACTCTATTCCATACATTAAATTAAGTCAAGTCGTGACGAAAGAATTACATTTTTGCGATGCCCCGCTCAATTTTGAGATTTTTTAACTGGATTTTTTACCCCGGATTTACAGATCGCACACGTTCACAGGCATTCGCGATCGGCCCTATATGTGTGTTTGTTTGTTTTTCACTAGTTTTGGTCACTTTTATATTTTTTCGGGTTGTTGGATCGGACATATCTCTCGAGAAAAAAACAGCGAAAAAAAACAAAAAAGTATATAGGGCCGAAGGAAGGTCAATGTGTCGATAAGTGGACCGCGTAAGAAAATCAAGTCCAAATTCGTAAAATTGATGGGGGCATGTGTCGAATCCGACGTTGAAATCATTTTATTCCTGGCCCAGCTCGCATGTACGTAGCGCTCCGACTTTTTTTTCGTGCTCGTCGGTGTTTTTTTTTTTTTTTTTTGGTGGTGTGGACCTTGTCCCGTGTGTTTTTGGTGCGGTGCGTCAGTTGGTGAACTGAACGGAAGGCCAACGAAAACGGAATAGCGATGGTCATCCCGCCAGGCAGAACGAAGCTCCCCAAGGGCACTGTAGGCCCCCTCGCCCAGCGCTACGGTGTTGCCCCCGAATACCCCACAACGCTACGTATGAAAAAACTGCAAAGCACAGATCGAGGAGACCCAGGAGCTAGACCTCTCGAACAAATATCGTAGCGGGCGGCCGTTGCTGCTTACTCCAACGAAGGTATGTACGTATACTATTAATATGAATACCTGGTACTATGATAGCATAGTTACTGTCACGGGGGACCATGGTATATACTACTGTAGTAAACTAAATAGGACCTACGGTGCACACACACAAAAACCTAGTTATTTACGCATTTTTACTATTATATAACAATATTTGGTCCTGTTTACTATGCCCCCCCCCCCCCCGTTATAATGTATACGAGTGTGGGCTTTGGTGTGGGGGGTTTTTGTTGCCAAGGGGGGGGGGGGGAAACAGGGGGGGGGGGGGGGGCACCCTGCTCCCGCTTTCCACCCCTGTTATCAAAAGCACTGATTACTTGCTCTGGGTTAGGGTTCGGGTGGGTCGGCTTTCAGGCGCATGCATGCATGGCCACAAACAACACAACCCCTGGCACCCTGATACATAATCCCACCAAAATCGAGGGTTTCCACCACGTGCATGGGCCACAGCAAAAAAACACACTACCTGGTACACTGGAACAAAGCAGCATTATACGAGTACCTACCAAAGGGTGTGCAGAGTACAATCTAAATTTGCGTACGTACATACCCGGTGTGCGAATAGGGGGGCCCGCTCGCGTACCACGGGTTTTGTATGACATGATGCAGGATGTTTATATCCTCTTAAATGAGGGGAACAAAACATGGAGCTGTGGAGCTCAGGGTGGGTGGCTTTGTGTACGATTCCTTCCCCCCCTTCACGCTCCGTGGTGACATTTTTTTGTTCCCCCTTTTATATTGTGGTCTTGGTATTTCGTTCGCTACGTCAAAAATATTCGGGAATTGTTGCCAAAAAAAAAAAAAACATCTCGTAACACGCTACATACGCGTATCATACGTACGCACGCACGCTCATGTCATTTTTTTGTTTCGGCTCTTTTTTTTCTTTTTTCTTTTTTTTTGCAGGAAAAGTCGAAAAAAAGGAGCGCGGAGACGAGCGACGAGGAAGCAGGAAGCGAGCCAAGTTCTGAGAAGAAGAAAAAGAAGAAGAAAAAGAAGGTCAAGGAGGAGGCGGAGGCGGAGGAGGAAGCGTGATGCGAGAGACCTCACGTTTGCAGTACGTAGCGTTACTCTTACAATAGCGCCACAGCGATAGGAGCGGGGGTTTTTACCTTTGCGTTGGCGTCGCCGGACGGTAGCGTTGGCGTCGCCGGAGGGTGTTAGCGTTATAATGCAGTAGCGTTAGCGTTAGAGCGATAACGTTGGTGTTAACATGGGGGTGTTATAGCGTCAACGCAGCAGTAGCGTTTTCTTTCGTTTGCGCGGTAGCTTTGGCGGGGTGGCTTTGGCGTTGGCGGGGGTTGTTGGGTGTCGGCGTTAGCGGCGGTGTTCGCCTTAGCGGTGGTGGCGTTAGCGATGGCGTTAGCGGTGACGCTTATTAGTAGTGTTAACGTTAAGGGTAACGTCAGTTATGACGTTAGCGATGGCGTTAGCGATGGCGTTAGCGATGGCGTTAGCGATGGCGTTAGCGGTGGCGGTGGCGGCGACCTTAGCGTTTCACGGTAGCGGCAGCATTTGCAGTGTTGACGGTGTCAGCAACGGCAGCAGTTGCGTTGGCAGTAGCGATGCGAGGAGAGGTGGAAGGAGCAGGGGCGGAACAGCAGGTATAATAGCAATAGGGGGGGGGTGTTTCCTCCGCGGGTATTTCGCGTTTCCCCTCCTTCCGCAATCACGCAGTCGACCACCCCCCCCCCCCCCCCCGCGCCGCGCGACGTGAGGGTTTAGGACAAGACATAGGTAGGCGTAAAGCGTGAAAACCATGGGGAGCGAGACGTGAACCGTTTTGTTGTCCGTTGATTAGAGCGTGTTGTTTGTTCGGGCGCCGTTATCTTTTTGCCAGCGCACAAGGTATGTGTTCCCGTTTCTCGTGGCGGGAGGAGGTTTCTATGTTTGAAGTGCGGGTCGATAGGAAAGGAAATTCGAGACTGATATCATCCATCGACCGAATACATTGAAGTCCAAAGGCCATTGGCGAATTGTTAGGGAGCCTGACTTCTTGAATCCTGCATTAGTGACATCAAGGCGATTATTGGAATAAACCTGATGAACGTGGCGTCTCTGATGGCCTGGTGTGGCCGGGGGATGATTGTGCGGTAATGCGATCGCCGGGTGTACTCAAATGTTTTTGATGTCGGTACGGGTCGGTATTCAGCATTAGATCGTGCCATTTCCGTTAAGAATGCCGGGCAACAACTGGGGGGGGGGGGGGTCCGGCGGTGTAATAAAAGGCGGACTGCCCTGCCCTTGGGTTTTCGGAAATTGGGGGGGGCCGGTGTGGGAGGTGCGGGGTGGGGAGGTTGTTCCAATATTGACCCGGTGACCTGTCCTGTGATTTGTGTAAAGGCTTACGTGTGTGCGCCGCATTTTCCGCCTCGCACAAGCAAACATCATGAAAAACGAAGGCTGCTAACAAATCTGTTCTGTCCCCCGTTCCAGCACATTTTGTTCCCGCGGACCAAGAATATGAATACCTGGGTGCCGTAATTTTTACTCTCTCGGGCCCACCCCCCCCAAGTAAAAAATAAAAAGGACCAAAGCTGCTTTTGAGTCGAGGGTTTTCCCATGATGTTGCTGCTGCTCTGCTGCCGCTACAGCTTATTTTTGTAGCTGTCGAGCTTTTACGTGGTCACGTTCCGCTGTTACGGCGACGAATCATCACATCCAGCGGGTGTTATAGTAAAGTAAATCAATGCATGAATGCATTTTTGTTTTTGTTGTACGGTTCGTTCCTTGCCGTTTTTTTTTCTTCTTCTTTTTTTTCCCCTGGCATACTCTCGTCGAATTGTCGATACAGCTCGGGTGCGACCGGCCAATCAAAGTCAGATCTAAAGTCTTGCCGCTGGAATTTTTCATTTGGGCGAGAGAACAACGTTTTACTGCATGCATGGCTTGGTTGTGTTCAACTATTTGCAGCAGTTATATAAGTAATAATAGCACCAGTAGCACCAGCCGTATAGCACGTACGTGCTGTGGGCTGTTAGAACTGCACGTACTTTTGCACCATATTTACCCTTGCTCCCACCCGGACCTGATCCCACCCGGATATGATCCCATTTGACACCCTGCTCCCACCCACAAGGTGCAGAAATATAATCAGCCCTCCGCAGAAGCCGCCGGAGGCCTACCTGGCACCTCGTTCCCATTTGGTACCCATGTAGGCCATACATATCTACAACTCCTGCTATACATGACGCGTACTGTGTGCAGTGTGCAGGTTGCACCTGCAAAAGTTTTTGTGCAGGATGCTGGTTTTAATGTGGAGGCTGGCCTTTTGGGCCGCATGTTTTTTTTTGGGAAAAACGCCATCAAAACACGCGGCGGAGCCTCGTGGCTGCCCCTGCCGACCTCGTGCTCCCCAAGGGGTTGGGGTTAGGGTTACGGTTAGGGGTTTGTCTGGGGTTGGCTTGGTCTGGGTCGACGGGCAAGGATGAAATTGCTACACTCAGCCTGCACAAAAGCTTTTGCTGGTGCAACCTGCACATAACGCACGCCGCTATACATATAACCGTATTGAATGTACGTGCAGATTCGTTAGACTCGCACGTACGTGCAAGTTCTCCGGAGCCGCACCAGTAGTAGTTAAGTGTACATCAGCGCCGTCTACCTTACTACATACAGTATATGCGTACTATAGTACTCTTTCTTCTTTTTCAAATTACTTGGTGTTTAGTGGTTGAAGCAAAAAGGCGCGCGCGCGCATAAACAAAAATCGATACCCCACTTAGTGACTACGTATCCGATTCCGAGACCCAAGATTAAGATTACGTTTTTCGTTTTTCGAGGTCTGTTCGTATACGTTTCGAAAAATTCCGCCACAGAGACCCTATACCAACTACGGATGGATACGGTGAGGCGTGCGTTATGTGCAGGTGTATCCTGCATTTTTTTTTGTGCAGGCTGTGTGTGGCCAATTTCATCCTTGCCCGTCGACCCAGACCAAGCCAACCCCAGACACACCCCCAACCCTAACCCCAACCCCTTGGGGAGCACGAGGTCGGCAGGGGCGGCCCCGCCGCGTGTTTTGATGGCGTTTAAAAAAAACAAAACATGCGGCCCAAAAGGCCAGCCTTCTTACCCATTAAAACCGGCATCCTGCACAAAAAAAAATGCAGGGTGCACCTGCACATATTACGCGTCATACGGTGAATACCAAGAGGAGGGGTGGACGCACCTTGACAGCTAGTAGATATTTACGGGGGCTTTTGTGCTTGGCGCCTGAAGCCGACCCTCCGACCCGAACCTAATCCTATGCCAGCGGTCAGTGCTGGGATGCTGTGCTTGGTAAGACTCTAGGTTGACTCGGTAGGCGTGGATGCTGAGCTTGGAAAGACTATTAATAGTCACAGTAGTTGACTCGGGATGCTGTGGCTAGGAAATACTCCAAGTTGATTGGGCCGCGTAAAACATACCCTTAGCCAACCAGAGTGCCTAAATAGCTACCTTAGGAAGATCTACTATTAATATCATCATGCTTCGTCCAGTACTGACCAAGAGCTAGTGAAGATGAGTTTACACGAGGAACAAAAAAACACACACACACACACCTCGGGTGGTGATCGTTTTTTCGTGTCATTTTAGTCAGTATTATTATTTTATCGTACTCCACACCAAGTAGCATTGCGGCGGTGACGCAGCGACCGCACCCCCCCCCAGGCGGCGGAACCTCCCGTCCAATCACGAAAGAAGCTTAACACAAAACAAGTTTCGCAGCTTACATATATATGTGTATACATCACACAATTTCACACCTACCTATCGAACCATATCATATCGTACCCATTCATAGATCATTATTATCCTAACAAGCAGCCCAGCCCTTTTCCTATCAATCATCGCATTATAGCCTTTCTTTACCTAAAAGTACATTAAAACAAAGTTGTTCAGTCGGATGACCAACAAAACAAAAACAAACAACGTTCAGTTCTTCCGACGAAAAAAGGCTGCCCTTAAGGACGGCATAATACCAGAGGGTAGAGGCCGATTTTTGCTGCTGCTGCTGCTGCTGCTGCTGCTGCTGTTACTCGCTGTACATGGCACCCGACGCAAAAAAAAAAAAAAAGCCTTTTGACTACTGCTGCAGCACCACCTTGCGCCATGCATGCCCCCCGTCCTTCCCCCTAGATCGATTCGGGGTGGGGAAAAAAACGCGAAAAAACGCGAAAAAAAACGCGTTCGTTTTTTTTCGGACGGACAAAAAGCCTTCCCCCCACCTTTATAAAAACCACAACCACCACCACCCAACCAACCAACTGTTGTTGCCGAACATAAACCAACTGATCAAGCATCAACCAATCAATTACAGGAAGGTTTCGAACTACTGTACGTACCTCTACGCTGAAGTGACGCCCGGCCAACTGATTTTTCCACCCACCTATATATATATTAAAAAAAAAAACATTTCCACCGAAAAAAGTTGTGATCCCACAGGAAAAAAACTGCGGGCACGAAAACGTTTTTCGTTACATACTGGGAGTTGCCACACCTTGGTTAGCGGCGTATTTCATACTATTCATAAAAAACTGACACCAAACGACGTACAGTAGAGACCTGCCTTCCTGCCTGCCTGCCCGCGAGCACATACATATATACCAAGTATTCTGCTGTTATTGTTGCTGCACCAAAAACAGAATGGGCTTTTTTCCCTCACCTACCGGGGAAAAAAAACGCAACTCAAAAAGGCCCAAAAACCTTCAAAAACAAAAAAAAAGGTTATCACTCCAAAACCGAGAGAGTCCATCCAAACCAGGCGCAGCCATTATACCGATATATTATACCCAGACATCGGCGGATTTTCAAAGCGTTCAATACTGAAAAAATAAACTCCACGCCAAAATATTCGACGAAGTTTTTTTCCGCGAAAAAACTGTTGAAAAAAATATCCTACAGTACACTAATTCCAAGCACTTTGTTTCCGAAACATGGGTGCACCGACTTTTTTTTTTTTTTTCTTTTTAGCGGTTTTTTTCCCCCTTTCCAAAGACTTTCATTTTTCCTATCTCACGGGATTTTGTTTTTACCGCGGATAGGAAGAGTAGAGACAGAATGAACGAACGAAACGAACGGAATGAACGAAACGCGCACTCGAATGGCAAAACACAACAAAAAAAAAGAAGAAAAAACACACCAAAATCTTTGAAAAAAACAAAATCAAATCTTGAAAACAAAATCTCGAAAAACAAATCTTGAAAAAAAAAAAAAAAACAAGGTCAGCGTATTATGCTATATGCGCTCTCTCGCTCTCTCATCGCCGAAACGAAATAGAGAAACCAAAACGCCGAACCAAGAGAACGAAACGATTAATATAATTTAACCATCCAGACTAGACACCAAGAAAAATACTCGTGTAGAAGAATAAGAAAAGAAAAAGACATTGCCCTTATAATAGAAGAAAAATAACAACAAGAACAAGAACCAGAAAGGCGCTTGGCTTTGGGGGCAGGGTCGGGTGGAAAATGCTCTAAACCGCTCCGCCTCTTTTCTTACTGCCGTGTTTTGGGTACTCGAGACACCGCAAAACACCAACATTTCGCGTTTGGGACACGGCAGTCAGTCAGTGCCGCGTGCCGCCAGAGACGCGGACGGAGAAAAAGAAACCAGGAGAACAAAAAAAAAAAAAAAAAGCGAAAGAAAAAAAGCGCGCGCCCCCCCCAAACGAAGCGAGAGAAAAAACAATTACCAAAAAATGACAGCCGTCGTCACTAAAGTTACCGTACGTGTACGTACGTAGACTATACGCGGCGACATGGGGGAATACGGAGCCAGCTTTCCCATTGGCCAGTCAATCTCCCTTTAAAGGAAGCGTTACATTTGATTGGTACGTATATACGTGCACTCCAAGTAGACGGCCTAATATAACCATGCGCCCCAGAGCTACATAGCTCTTCAGGCCCAAGAGTGGACGGATAGTATTAATAAACTACACGACGATGTTCACGTCCTTGGGGCTCAAAAGCTGACTTCTAATCATCGCAAAAGGAGACTCTCCTCCTCTCGGCGAGACTTTATCAAACCTCGGACAGACAGATCATCTACAGATCATCTACAGATCATCTACGGATCACCTACAGATCATCTACAGATCATCTACAGATCGTCTACAGATCATCTACAGATCGTCTACAGATCGTCTACAGATCATCTACAGATCATCTACAGATCATCTACAGATCATCTACAGATCATCGACAGATATATCATCTAGTTCATCATCTCCCGTTGTGAGAGGTTGTGCAAGACATGCATAGTACAGATCCAACCCAGGAAAACATGTGCTACCAATGGTAGATCATGCAGAATACACGGGTCCCTCCCGGCAACATGAGCTAGATCATACAGATCATACAGATCATACAGATCATACAGATCATACAGATCATACAGATCATACAGATCATACAGATCAGGAGTATATCTGCCCTGGAAAATTTAGATTATGAACTGTCGGAATCGATGATCTGTCCTGTGTGTTAACTCTTTCTCTCAAACGAGACTCAAGCCAGGCCGATCAAAAACCCACCGCCGAAACAAACAGCAACACAACGTCTATACGAGTAGAGCCGCTGGTCGCGCGGCGGCTTTTTATCCAACCCACCCCAACGACTGGAAAAAAATATCCGTAAACTCGCGGGGTCCCCCTCCTGAAGCGCCCCCCCCAAAAAACCGGCAACTTTTTCCCAAAGACAAGAAGAAAAAAAAGGACACACAGCGGAAAAAAAGGGGGAAAAGCCGTACGAACTGTACAGCCAAGCACAGCACGCTACAGCACGCCACGGCACGGCACGGCACGGTACGGGCGGATGGGGGTGTACGCACGACCTCGACAAAAACCGGAGCAAGGCTCAACTCACTCCCGCGAGGTCGTGAAAAACCCAGCTCAACATATTCTCCCTTCCCTCAACCAGACTCCTACATCACCCAATACGACGAGATACAAGCCTCAAGACCTCCACGCCCCGCCGGCGCTCCTAGCCTCTATCGGACACCACCTCCGCCGTCCCTGCCCCCGCCCCCGTCCCCTCCCTCGCCCGCGCCTCCGCCTCCACTTCCCTGAACTCCGGGGTGTCTCCTCCGAAAACAACGTCGCGGAGCCGGCTGCCGCTCATTCCCCTCCTCCTATCTCCACCCTGGGTGGCTCCACTAGCTACGCTAGCTCCGCCGGTTCCACTCATGGCATCCGCCACAACCGCAGTACCGTCGCCGCCGCCGCTACCGCCGCCGCCGCCGCCGCCGCTGCTACCCGGTGCCCCGCCTACCTCACCCCGCGTCTCCTCCTTCTCCTCCATGGTCCCGCTCCCCGCGCGACTCCCGAACACCCCTCGGGCGGATCTCTCCTGCCGCGCGCTTCCCTTGTTGCCGCCACCACCGCCAAAGCTGCCGCTACCGCCACCGCCGCCACCCCCACCCACCACACCCCCACTACCACCCCCACCCACCCCCCACTCCCGACACAACAACACCACCACCACCACCACCACCACCAGCCCCACTCTCAGCACCGAAAGAAGGATCTCGCGGTACCACGATGAAACTAGGGGCCGAAGCCGGCTGCGCGACGATGGACCCCTGTCGCTCTTCTTCTTGGCCCGCTCCCCGAGCTCCCATCGAGCCCCCCCCAGCCGCGGCGCCCCCTGTCCCCCCCCCCTCCCCTCCTTCAGCACTGCCTTCCCCAGGTAGAGGTGCCACCATGGACCCGACGTAGTCCATTTCTGAGTGGCCGTAGGAGGGGGGGAGGGCGGGACCCATTGCTTGCTGGGGACCTTGGGCATGGGGGGTTGGGGGGGGGGGAGAGGGGATGGGATGGGATGGGATGGGAGGAATAAAGAAATCAAAACGCAAAACAATAAAAATGATACAAGTGACATTTTCGAAATACACACCACCAAAATACGGATAGTAAACAACAACGGCAGCAAGTATTTACGAAAAAAAAACGAAACAAAAACATAAAACAAAACAACCACAACTGAAACAACTCAACACCAAATTCAAGCACCCAACACACCAAACACACCAAAAACAACAAAAGCAAAACAAAAATCAACAGTAGTAGCAACCGCAGGTCAGTAAGGCCATCAGTCAAAACAGACAAGACGCATCGCTCTCCTTCACTCCTCTTCTTCAGTTCCATCCCCACATGCCTACATATTGTTAGTTGTATATACAACACCACCCATATACGTTGTGCACTACGACTGTATATAGAAAAGCACGGTATCATACCGTGAAAAATACACACAGGACCACAAACCGTATACTGTAATCAAGATAACACAGACCCCCTAGGGCTAATTTCCAGTACGTCGTATAGTCTTCCACTTGGCAGATCTCAGAACGTTCTGGGAATATTCCCCATAGCTAAACGCGGGAATACAAAATAAAGCCCCGCTTGGTGTACCTTCACCCCGCCGCGGGCCCTTCCCATCTCCAACCCTGTTCCTTCCCACAAGGTGCAAACCTACAATAAACCCTCCGCAGTAGCCGCACGAGGAGGGAGGCCCACCACTCACCCTGGTCCCAGGCACCCCATCGGTTCTCTCCAAAAGCCAAAAAAGTTCAAGAAAAAAAAAAAAAAAACTCGCATATCGTACGTAGCTGGCACCAGCCGTATAATTGCACGTACGTGCTGTGGGCTGCTAGATCTGCACGTACTTTTGCACCATCTTTGCCCTTGCTCCCAACCGGACCTGATCCCACCCGGATCTGATTCCGTTTGGCACCCTGCTCCCACCCACAAGGTGCAGAAATATAATCAGCCCTCCGCAGGAGCCGCCGGAGGCCCACCTGGCACCTCGATCCCATTTGGTACCCATGTAGGCCATACATATCTACAACAACTCCTGCTATACATATAACCGTATTGAATGTACGTGCAGATTCGTTAGACTCGCACGTACGTGCAAGTTCTCCGGAGCCGCGTAGCTGGACTCGAGTTCGACCGAAGAAAGGCGGTCGGTTAGTTAGCCCCCGGCGCCGTACGTCGTATCCTTCTCCGCCTTACCTCCTTCCATCATTTTTTTTCATTCATCCTCTTCCGTGCAACCTCCTTCCACCTTTTATTCTTCTTTTTTTTACTGTCCATAGTATTAATAGAGTAATACCGTCACCTCGGAACCCAAGAAATTTATCATATACCTCTCAGGCTATGCTACATGTGTGTGTGTTTTGTATCGTTTTGCTGTAGTCCTCCGGCGGAAAGGTAAAAAAAATGAAGCTCAAGCTCACAGCTACAAAACAGTACTAGTAGCGGTGACTTAACCCTTATAGGACTGGAGTTCCGTTTTGGGGACAAATTACTTATAATTAGAGTGGTTTGTCCCCCAAAAGGGACAGCAGTCCTAAAGGGTTAACTGCCCTCCGAAATTCAGAGCCGACTTTTCTCCGAAAAACGTGCTTAGTGCCTCAGTGCCTTAGAGAGAGAGGGGCGCACCCTCACGAAAATGGCGTCGTCGCTGGACGTTCGCACTCCCCTCCCCCCTCCTTGCGAAAATTGAAAAAAGAAAAAAGGGATGGAAAAAAGAAAAGAAAAGAAAGAAACAAACAAAAAGAAGAAAAGAAAAGATGGAAACAAAAAAGTGCTCAGCTATACCCGTACGGTACACTCCGGAGAATAACCAACTCGTTCTCACATCCTCGTTGGTGTAGGTGCGGCGGCTGCTGGAGAACCGGATGGTCGTCGGCGCGACGAGGTTAAGCCCAACGCGGGAGGACAGCGAGCTCAAGGCGCGGTCGCAGCACGACTTCCGGGCCTCCACCTTGGCCTTGCAGTAGGCGCACACTGCCTTCGTTTCCAGCCACGGGTCGATACAGTCCTGTTCTTACGGAGGAACGAACGTACAGCAGTAGTATTAATAGTAGAAATCAGAACCAAATACAGCAGTGTGCAAACATAAAAGTGTGTGGACATAAACGTGTGTAAACATAAAAGTGTGTAAACATAAAAGTGTGTGGACATAAAAGTGTGTGGACATAAACGTGTGTAAACATAAAAGTGTGTAAACATACATAAAAGTGTGTAAACATAAAAGTGTGTAAACATAAAAGTGTGTAAACATAAAAGTGTGTGGACATAAACGTGTGTAAACATAAAAGTGCGTAAACATAAAAGTGTGTAAACATACATAAAAGTGTGTAAACATAAAAATGTGTAAACATAAAAGTGTGTAAACATAAATGTGTGTAAACAAAAAAGTGTGTAAACATACATAAAAGTGTGTAAACATAAAAGTGTGTAAACATAAAAGTGTGCAAATATAAAAGTGTATAAACATAACAGTGTGAAAACATAAAAGTGTGTAAACATAAGAGGGATACATATCATATATACGTACAAGGGTTTTGGGTTCATCGTAGGTTCTGACTACTGTGTATTACTATGCCCCTCCGTGATAACACAAGAATACAACAAAAACACGCGTATGATGGGCGGGGGGGAGTTCCAACAGAATGTCAGGGGGCGTTCAGTCAAGGGGTCAGTCAAACCGCGGTCTCTTCTCCTATTACGGAAAAAAACCTCAGTAAAATCAGAACCAAAACAAATCGTTGTGCAAAAACAACATATATTAATATCGGGAATGCATATAAATACGTAGTACATGTTTTTTTCAGGCCCTCGTGGGGGTCTGACTAGTACCTCGTACAATACTAAGAATAAGGCCCGCCGTAACCCTATTAATAGTAACAGTACCTCGTAAACATGTGTTCTCTCTCTCTCCCTCGAAGGAGCACGCCCACGAGCACACGCACGCCCTACGCGTACACCCACGCCCACCACCCACGCCTACCACCCGCGCCTACCACCCACGCCCATCACCCACGCCCACGTACCTTATGGAAGTGGTGCTGGCAGCCGGGGATGACGCGAAGCTCGTCGCCAGTCTCGTACTCCACCAGACAAATGGCGCACATGTCGGCCGTGCTGTCCCTCTCGTCAGCCGCCGCCCCAGCTACGGCCGCCGCCCCGGGCCCGTCCGGTCCGGGGACGCCCGCAGCCGTCCCCGCCCCCATCCCGCCTTCCACGCCATCGCCATCTGCGCCTCCCGCCGCGTCGTCTGAGCTGCCCACCACCGCCCCTCCGGGGGCGTCTCCGTGCTTGGGCTTGGTACCCTTGCCGCCCTTTGCCGCCCTCGCGGTGGGGTTCTTGTAGCGCGTCTGCGGCAGCCTCTCGATGGTGCTCTTGGGCAGCCCTTCCTCTTGGGAGTACCGGAGGCTACCCGTGGGGTCGTTCCGCAGGAGGCAGAGGTCCATGATCTGAGGGGCACAGCAGGGAGAAGAAGGAAGAGAGAGAGGGGGGGGGGGGCGTACTCATTTGTTGCTTGCCTTAGTCATTTGACCATTGACCATCATTTGACCGGGGCTGAGGAAGGAGAAAGAGACAGGGGGGGGGGAGGAAGGAGGAAGAGACAGGAAGGGGGGGGGGAGGCTGTGAACTATGAGCAAGCTCGTCGAACACGGGCCAAGTCTTGAAACACTACTGGGGAAGGGGATTGGAGCCAAGGGGGGGCGGGAGGGGTTACATATTTGATCGAAACGGGGGATGGCGAGCCCAAGACTGTCTCGTTTTGTTTTGTTCGAGACATCCGCATGGACCATTTTTTTACGGTTACACAACGGTTACACGTCGGCTCCACGACGGACACAAAACGAGAACAAAACGACACGAGCATCTCCAAAACTTAACCCAAACCCCGAAAAACGACCAAACGAATAATCTACTAGACAAGCCGCACTCCCCCCCCGCCCCCCTCCCCGTCCTCCCCGCCTTACGGGAGAGCAGTTTTCGTTTTCGAGCTGCAGCATTTCGTGACCAAAAAACAAGCGAGTACATCGCGCCAAAACACAAGAGAGTCGCCACCACACGCAAGTCTACCGTTTCGTCTCGGGGGAACCATCTCTATGACCCTACCGGTAGCAACCAAGCGCAGTAAAACGAACAGACGAAAACACAAAATAATCAAGGAAAAAACAACAACAAAAAACACGCACACACACACACACACACACACACACACACACACACACACAAGAGGCGAAAAGCGACAGAACGCTCCCACCCACCCCCTCCCGGTGCCACGCCTACCTCGACACCGCCTCCACCACCCACCACCGTTATAACCCTCCCGCCCACCCGCCCATCCACCCACCCCACCACAACCCCACCTCCACCCACTCCTTCACTCATGCCCCAACACCCACCCCACCCCGTTCCACCACCCACCACACACACACTATCCTACCCACCCACCCAACCACCACCACACCCACACCACACCACCACCACCCCCACACACACCCCACCCACCCACCCACCTTTCGAACGACGCACAGAATAATAAGCGTGACGAGCCCGCAGCCGACGACGATGGAGATGGTAAGCAGCATGCTCTCCCTGCTCGTCGTCACCTGCCGGGCCTCCTCGGTAGCTGCCTCACTGCTGTTGTTGCTTCCAGCGTCGCCGCTACCGCTACCGCCACCACCACCACCACCACCGCCACCGCCGCCGCCGCTACCGTCGCCGCCGCTACCCCCGTCGTCTTCCTGGGCCCGACGCGAGAAAACAAAACCTCCCACTGCGGCCCCCGCTTCAGCTTCAGCTTCATCTTCTCTTCCCTCCCCATATTCTTGTTCTTCTTGCGCTCCCACCGCGGATTTGCCAAAGCCATTTTCTCGCCCCTCTCCATGTTCTTCTTGTTTTTTCGCCGCGGCAGCTCCAAAGGCGTCTGCTTCGGTTGGACGGTCGGAGGCACCAAGCCCGGCGCCGCCGGCGCCGCCGCCGCCCCCCTTCCCCCCGGCCTCCCAAACGCCTCCCAGCCGACCTACGGCGGGTGGGTCAGCCCCTTCGGCGCCTCGGGGTCGGCGGTCGTGATCTCGCGGCCCACCGAAGGAATCGGCGGTGCTCTGGCCGCCTCTGCCGCTGGACGTCAGTGCTGCCGCCGCCGCGTGGCGTTCCGCGCGGCGTTCCGCGTGACGTTCCGCGTGTTGGCCCACGCGCCGTTCTACGTGCCGCCCCGCATGCTGTTGCGGGTGTTCTACGCGCCGTTCCGCGCGCTGTCCCGCGTGCTGTCCCACGCGTCGTTCCGCGTGCTGTTCTACACTCTGTTCCGCGGGTTCATCCACACTCCATTCCACGACCCATTCCGCGTCCGAGTCCATTACCAAGTCCGAGCTCTGTCCTGCGTTGCGTTCCGCGTACTGTTCCGCGCGCCGCACGAACTGCCGCGGCTGCCTTTCCGCCAAAAGCTCTTCCGAGATCGCGCCGACATTGTCCGTGAGCGGTCTGTTGACGAAATATACCGTAACCATTACAGATAGGCGTGTTTGGGGCAGAGAAAGGGAGCCGTTGAGCGACAAAAAGAGGTCACAATTACAAGTGTTTCGACAAGGAAAATTCTGGAAACGTTCCTGAAAACCTTAACTCAGGTTCAAATAGCCCGAAACCAGCGCGGGGGGGGGGGGGCCGGTAACATATCATTTGTGTTGCCTCTAGTCATTTTGTACCTTTGGACCACGCATCTCTTCGGACGGGAAGCGGGGGCGGGTATCCTGTCATGCACGGCGTGATCGAATACAGTATGGTCGTGGAGGGAGAGGGGGGGGGCGTCGAGTTGTGATATATCAACCGCGTTTTGCGCGATTGAAACATAGCACCGCGGGAAACAGCAGCGTCAAGACCCCAAGGGAGTGTTTCCCACCTGATCTGGCCAAGCGAGTAGGGGGGGGGGGGGGGGGGGGGCGAAAACGAAAGAGAAGAAAACGTGAAAACTGACGGAAATGGAGTACGAGCAGCAGCATGTGCTACCTCGGCTGCAAATATGGACACACCACGGACAGACAGATCATGATCTAGATCATCTACAAATACATCATGATCTACATCATCGTAGTTCCTCGCCTGCCGTTGTGAGGTTGTGCAGGATCTGTACAGTACAGATCATCCAACCCAGGAAGCACGCGCTAGACCATGCAGACTACACGGATCCCACCCGGCAGCATGAACTATAGATCATACAGATCATATCAGCCTGACATCGGAAATTCAAGGTTGTAATTTTGTCCTGATTGTGGCTATCGAAGCACCTTATTTTTTCGACCAGGCTGGTACAGATCAGGGAAACATACTTCCCTGAAAGAGTAGACCATCAAGTGGGAATCGATGATCGGTCCAAGGTGTACTATTACTAATATGTTATTACTGGGTACCTTAGTAAATGGAACCTACGTAAACACAAAAACCTACGTATATATTTACCTATTTTTGGTACCAATAGAAATAGTTGATCCTGTTTACCACGTATGGCCGCCCGTGAGAGTGCTGCACAAGCGTTTTTGGGGACGTCAAGGCCTCTCTTCAGGCCTTAACATACTAGTTTTAGTGTACAAGGCGGCCAGTGAAGGGGAATAAATCGCGGCCTCCTACGACGCACTCATACGGTAGCATCTTTGCTCGGCTGCACCCCCCCCCCCCATATGCAAGTCCGCCTCAGAGGCGGTTCGTAGCAGGATGCAGCTCACCCTCCATGCGACTCGCCCAATACCTCACGGCGCTTCGCGCTTGGTGCTAGATAGCAATGTCTGCCTGGTTGGTGAAAACCCAACGTGCTCCGTCCTGGCATTGTAGGGACGCGAGGGTCTATAGTCATACGACTACGGCCGTGCACGATACGAGTACCCCCCCCCCCCCCCCCTGTAGTGCGGATTTAGTAGTGCGAATTGTTCCTCTATGGCGCAATTCGATGCGAGCCGGCGAGGGAAGAAAGGGCGGGAGTCTCCTCGTGATAAAAATACAAGGCAACAACCGTACGTAGTGGGTAGGGAGGAGGGAGAAGAGCCTACTTTTGTGACCCCGGATCTGAGTTACGACCATTAATAGGAAGGAGAGAAAAACAAAAGGGGCGAAGAAAATAAATGGGATACGTAGTGAAAGAAAAAAAGAAAAAAAAGAGAAAAAAAGTGCCGGTTGTACAGCAATAATGGTCCCTCTACAGAGCCGGTTGAGTAGAGTGCCGGCTGTACAGTAGTAGTCCCTGTTTAGTGCGGTTGAGTAGTGCCGGCTGCCCGCTATATAGTGCCTGTGAAATCGCTTGGCATACAGATGGGGTTAACCAAGCGTGGTATACAGCAGTGTGCGGAGTATTTAGTGCCGGTTGCCGCTATCGGGCCGGTATTATTGGCTGGATGATACCGGCACTACGTATACGAAGCGGAACCGTTATTTTTGTAGCGGTACTATACGAGAGGGACCATATAGCAGCGTACGATTCCGTCCTTTGCTTGTAATTGTTCCACACCTTGGGACAGACAATCGATTATCATTTCTTTCAGGGCAGATGATCTGTATGATCTGTATGATCTAAATCATGTTGCCGGATGGGAGCCGTATGATCTGCATGATCTACCGCAGGACATGTATTTCCTGGGATGGATATGTACCGTGCAGATCTACGTAGATCTTGCACAGAATATCATAACGGCAGCAAATTATCTAGATAATCGACATGCTCTAGATCATCTAACTGTAGATGATCTATCTGCAGATGATCTGTATGATCTGTAGATTATCTGTCCGACGTAAGCAATTGTGTTCGTTTATCCCCTGTGTTTCTATGACAGCAGCCAGGCGTACGAGCTGTTACAGCCAGACTTACCTACAAGGTGAAGGGCACGGCTACATATCATACGAATTGCGAGAATATGACCGCACCTCGTAGCAGTGTTAGTGTTCGGTGTTTAGTAATTCCGATTACAAAACTATCAGATGTATGGCAATACACAAAAATAGATAGTTCGTCCTATCTACGGGGGGACAGAGTAATCAGAACCGAATAAGGCGTGAAAATCTGCGGGGATAAATATTCCATGAGCACGAAAGCTTTCAAACATTTCCCCAGCACTCAGGTGCATTTGTTGCCTCATGACGGGAGTGTGTCGCTTGTATGGTACCACATCTGACTACCCTCCTCGTATACTGCTGTTAAATAGGCAATCCCCACGACCCTCTTTTTATGGTGTATGTGTGTTTTTTATGTTCCCCTTGCCTCGTTATATCGTTACGTCGATTAAAACGCTTCATTATCTCTTCGGGTTGGAATGGGTCGGGCACTTTCCAGACGATAAAATTAATGGTGGATTCGAGCAGCCCTGGGTATCCCGATTAGAGGCAAAAAAAAAAACCCTACAAATTGTTCAACGATTGATGGGACTATGGGATTTTGAGGTCTTGTGTATTCGCTTTAGCTCGGAATACATACCCGCACCATACGTTTTCTAAATAAGGTGATGGCAAATGATGTATCTGGTCGCTCCGTTCAGTCGGTCAATATATATCCCACTATTAATAGGACATACTCGTAGATATTTATGGAGATATACCGTACGTAGTGTATTTTGTCCAAAATGGCTTATTTTGGTGCGATTTTCACCAGACTTGGATTATTTTTCTGTCGCATTTTGGGGTGACTTGTTCCTTATTTACTTGAATTTAGGGTGGAATATGTTTTTTTTCTCCTCTTTTTCAGCATCGATCCCTTTAGTCTTTGCGGTTACGTATATAGTTGTTTTCACCTACGAAATTAATGTGCTTTTTCGTCCAGTTATGACCATAAACGTCATTGGACAATTTTCGCCGGATGGACTTGTTCATGGTTTTTGGGTCCAACGTGAGTTCTGATTACTATTCGTAGCCCCTCCTATTAATAATAAAGGTGAGGTGCCCAAATTACCAAATATTGAATCGTGATGACGAAATGTTTAGACCATAATACTACGTAGTGGGTAGAGAGACCTGTGCGTTTGTTACACGTCGTCTCTATCAATAGCACAGACGACGAGTAATACACGAGTACAGCAAGAGCGTTGTACGGAGATTCCTACTATTGACAAGGTGGCGATAAAACGGGCCTTAACCCTTTTAGGACTGCAGTCCCGTTTAGGGGACAAATTACTTAGAATTAGAGTGGTTTGTCCCCAAAACGGGACTGCAGTCCTAAGAGGGTTAACACCTGGTATATATGTATGCATTGTACGAGTACTTGTCTTATGTACGCATTGTACTTGTCTAGAACGTACCAAATATCATATATCAATAGGATGAAAGAATCAGCACGGACACTGGGTGTGCTGGATGTCGACGAGTAAGAAAGAACGGTTCAATGTGAACAGCACACATGTGATCGGTACGTAATGAGAAAGGGGGCTGCCATTACGACGCCGTTATCTTGAAGCTAGGGTAGAGCACGCCTTTTCCTCAGTACGAAACCCAAGCTGGACCGGTACCCCTGTTGCTCATGTAAGAAGCCCAGGGTGGGTCAGAACCCCTTTTTCTGTCAATCGACCTCGAGGCACCCTGGAGATGAGGAAGGACGTTACTCAACGAGACAACTTCAAACCTTCTCCCCATATATAGGGAACGTCTCTCAATGTGAGACCTTCACATCTCTCATTTAGAGGCATGCTCGTACAGTAGTAGTGGTCCCCCTATAGTGCCGGTATGTGCCAGCCAACAATACCGGCACAATCGTAGCGGCAACCGGCACTATATACTCCGCACACTACCACACTGGTTATTCTCATTTGTGTCGGCCATTTCACAGGCACTATATCGGGCAGCCGGCACTATTCATTCAACCGGCACTATAGAGGGACCACCACGACTGAAGTTGTATCGTAGGTAAACCCTGGCATGATACAAGGCTCCCCTTCGGGATGCTGTTGACTCGAAATGACGGGGGTGTCGAAAGTTGAATTGGGGGGAGCATCATCACCTGCACCAGGCGTCCCCACTGGCTGTATTTACTCCGAGAGTAGATGTGAACGTAATATGCTTTCGTTCCTACCCGGTACATCCTAGGTCGACAGGAAACACGGCACACGCACACGCACACACAGAAGAAGCACCGTCCGTGGCGGTCATAACAGGAAGGGCTTGACGTGGTACTGCTGCTGTTCCAAGGCAACCACATACTATTGATAGACAAATCCCCGGACAGCAGTGTATTTGGACATGATACAGCAGCAGCGGCCAGCAGCGGCCAGCAGCAGCAGAACAGGAGAACAGCAGCAGAGCAGCAGAAGAGAAAAATATAGCATCATCTTGAAACGTGTGGGGTTTGCATAGTCCTGGCAGGCTCTAGCTCTCGGCGGAAACATACCCCGTACGAAGTTACTACCCAGTTTTGGCGTCTTTGAACGCCTAGAGCACGCGCCACGGACGTCGGCCGTGGCCCAAACTTGAGGCGTGTGTGTACACGTACACGCGGGCCTCCAGCTTGCTCCGCGGCCGAGAGCACGGGAAAAAAGACCCTCGGACGGAAGAGCAAAAACAAAATGCCGCCATGTCCCATAAAAAGGTCAATTTGATACATACACATACACGGCATACCCCTGGTATCAAGGAAGATGACACGGAATATGACACGGCTTTTATTAAAAGCTCCATTTTTGCATGCATACACTGCAGTTACGGGTACCATAGTAAATAGGACCAAATATTGTTAGTAAAAATAGGAAAAACATCTAGTTTTTTTAGTGCGCCGTAGGTCCTATTTACTATAGGTCCCCCTGTAATAGCTGTATATGTAGGGCTGTGAGCAACGCATGCCTTGGCGGGACTTCACGGCTATATATATACCAGGCAGCATTTAGCATTTGCCACGGAGGGGCGTATCATCATAATCAGAGCCCATCAAGGCCCCCCCAAAAAAAACACATACGTATCCCTCTATGGTTGTGATCCGACTTCACGTCAATATGCTTCATTCATTGGTGTCTTCCGATATGGACTTTTGAGTTTGTTTGCAAAAAAAAAAAAAAAAAAAAAAAATCAACTGCTGAGAGCGCCTATTAATAGTAGCGTGGGTATGTAGAGGCGCAATTCGGTGCGAGTCGAGGAGGGGAGAAAGGGCTGAAGTCATCTCGCGATAAAAAAGGCAAGGCACGAACCGTACGTACTACGGGGAGGAGGGAGAAGCGCCTATTCTGTGACGCCGGATCTGAGTACGACAAGGAAGGAGAGGAAAGAAGGACGAAGATAATAAATGGGATAAAAATAAGGGAAAACAAAAAATAAACACTACCTGGTAGTTTACTCCTGTGATCAGGAGCGAAAGCTCGACTGCTGTCAACGCGTAACAACCACCGCTGTCACCGTCCAGCTGCCCGGTCTCGTCAGAATCGAACGATCCATCAGGTCTAGCCTTCCCCTCCTACGCTACTAGGTAGGGTCTCTGGAGAACACACACGACATGAACCCTGAAGAGGATAGGCCTGGGACAACCAACGGTGGATACCGCTGTACACATGAGTTTTGGTTCTGATTACAAAGGAAAGCGTGCCCCCCCCCGTAACGGTTGGGTGACGGAACTAAGTCAACCATGAATAACTGGCTTTAACCCCTTAAGAACCGGCACCACGTTTTTTGGCGACAAACTACTCGGAATTACGAGTAGTGTGGAATAAGTGTTGCAGTTCTGGCGAAACAAAAACCACAATTCAAGCCATAAACGCGCCAGGTAGGATAAGAGGCGAAGACGCAGAGCTCCGCACATTACCGAACCGCAACACACTGCTGTAATGCCTTGTCAACTAATGCCAACTAATGCCAACTAAATACCTAGTCGGCGACGCATGGTCAACAAACGAACTCACAGCCCTACGACTCATTCGGCAGTAGCACTGCTGCTGTAACGTACGGATGTAGCGCTACCAATTGCCAATGCCATCTGGAATATACCAGGTATATACCCCGCACATCATTACACCACATACTGGTACATATTACGCAACACCGACGGCATGGGGTCAATGGAGAAAGAGAGGTGTCAACTCGCTGCTGCTGTTGCTGCTGCTGCTCCGCACGCTGCTGCTGCTGCCGTTGCTGCTGCTGCCGCTGCTGCTGCGACCGTAGCTGCGACCTTCGCTCATCAAGCACTATCATGGCGGTAGCGGTTCCGCCATGAGAGTGCTTGACGAACGAGGGCCGTACCTACGGTCGCAGCAGCAGCAGCAGCAGCAACATCGGCAACAGCAGCGTATCAGATCGAAGAATCGGCACAGGCACTGGGTGTGCTGGATGTCGATGGCTAGAAAGAACGGTTTAACGTCAAGAATCCACACACATCACGCCACAGACCACACCATATGCTGGCATAAATGCAAAATAATGGTCCAAGGCTGATAGACTCCTACATAGGGCTGTGAGTTAGCTGACTTCATATTTTCATCAAGGGGCCCCTTTAATAAAAAAAGAAGAGTACTCGTGAGTCATTTGAAACAAAAAAAATGTCTTTTTTACAGCAGCAGTACTATTTCTGGTGCAACCATATCACTACTCCTTACCGAATAAGGCATACGTATATAGCTCTACTGACTGTACTAACGCTTAGACCCGCTCCCGACCAACGTATAGCTTGTTCGTCAAGGTCTCTAGGAGGTGTTCGGGCCCTTCTATCTCAAAGGGAGAGAGACGGGCATTGCTGTGTTTGCATCACCAAACGAAAATGTTCAGCAGCAAGTTGTTATTTTCAATCATTCTGGAGCTCCTGTTTGGTATCTACACTCTGCTGTAGACGCGCACGTAGGACGCTACGGACGGTCGAACTATAGGCCCTTAGGATAGGTTCGCCTACTATTAATAGTGCTCGGCGTTCTCGTGGAACACCTGAGTTAAAACAGTATCAGCAGCCTGAGGAACTCCCATTTTTCAAACTCGTCCATATGGACACCAGAGGTATGGGGAGTTGTTTTCGAGTAAGAGGCATTTTTCGTGATGAAAAAGGCGTCGGGGCGATCCGGCTCCTGGCACAAAAAAGGCTGTCCAGGGTCTACGCTCTCTAAAACTGCCTTCCGGGTCGTAGATCTGAGCATTAGACCCGGAGAAATGTCCTTTTCGGTGGGGGAAGTCATGAAAGGTCAAAACTATACCAGAAATCGGATTGCACCTGAAAAAAAAAATACATTTTTTTTTTTTTTTTCAAGACTGTACCAAGTGCTCGTGTATACCTGGTATTTTTTTTCCCGAGGCCCCCCACAATAGTACTGCACTGCTGTACATGAACATATATTTGACTCTAATTCCAAGTAATTTGTCACCAAAAACGAGAGCGCATTCAGAACTGAAAAAACTCATCCCGCACTACGAGTATTTCCAAGTATGGTCCATCCGGTTAAATTTTGCCATCATTTGACCATACAATAAATAATTTATTGTGGACGACAGAATTACCCCTTGTGCCATGGAATATACCGTTAAAAAGCTCTGTTTCAGGCGCGTCTTTTGGTAGGATCAATTTTTTTATTTATCATTTTGTTGGCGAGATATTCGCAAATCCGTGGATTTTTTGCGTGGTTTTATTTGGTTTTATATGAACGAACGTGTGGTGCCTATTTTTGTTTGACACCGGTTTTGAACAGATCTCGTCGACCAGCTTCATGTGAAGTCAACTCTTTTTATTTTGTACGAGATTTGGGGGAGAAAAAGCCAGAAAACCTCATATGGGGGGCGAAATTGATTTCGTTTTATGTGGAATAACTGATCCTACGATCCCGAAAAACTCAATGGATTCGGACGAATTGGACCTGCACCTAGGGGATTTTCATTATTTTGTGCAAAAAAAAAATTATTTGAGCGAGATATGGCCGCTCAAAGTTTCAGAGCGACACACACCCACATACATACTCTGATGTATATATATACACACATGAACACAGACAAACACGCGGGAGAACACACCCACACACAAACACTAGCCAATGAAGAGGGCTGGGCGTAAGGCCAAAGAGCAGGCTGCCTTCGCCGCGGCGCGCGAAGCCCGGATTGCTTCTATTGCCGCCATCGATGACATGTTGAAGTCATTCAAGACGGAATAGTAGAATACACTATGTATGTAGAATAGATAGTTTGTGAGGCGTTGCTGGAGCTATTAGTTAGTGGTGATGTTGGCGCGGTGGTGGTGGGAAGGTGGATGGCTGCTATGGTTGAGCTTGCTGTTGGCGTGGCGTTGGTGTGGTGGTGGTATACTGTTCCATTGAATACATGCACTACACAAAAGAGTACAGTATGGGTTTATGAGGAGGTGGGAAAAAAAGCATCGTCGATATTGGCGTCGGCGCGTGCTATTCCTAATGTACAGCAGTATACACGAGCAAAAGGTACGTTT
Organism: Saccharina japonica; assembly: GCA_008828725.1. Lineage (NCBI taxonomy): Eukaryota > Phaeophyceae > Laminariales > Laminariaceae > Saccharina > Saccharina japonica. Next base: position 125,047 of record MEHQ01000027.1, read on the forward strand.
TTTTTTCCCTTCCAAATTTGGGCCATTTTTTCTCAAAAGTGGCCAAAAGTGGCCAATTTTTCTCAAAAATGGCCAAAAATGGCCAATTTTTTCAAAATAAAAGTTGAGACCGGATTTGAGTTCCTCTCGACCACGCGGTTCTTGCGAAGTTTGTTTCGCCTTACAATTCTCAAAATTGAGCGAGAAAAAGTGGAGGTCACAAGATGGCAAAATTTAACCGGATGGACTATAGTTTGTTCCCAAATACGTGGTACGACCAGTTCTTAAACGGGGACAAAATCGCCGACTAAGTAAATACCTGGTAGTTGTTACAGTAGACTACTGTAATTGGATATTAATAGGCATTACAGTTAACTGCCTGCGCACACGGTACGACCTTGGCGGAGTTTCTGAGTCTTGGTACATAATCTGACTGGCACGTTTGTGGCTCAACGTGTGCTTTACAGCAGTAGTTTGTAAGTCTACCGGTAAAAATAACGGTTTGATCGTGAAGAACACACAGCACACAGCAGCAGCAGCAGCAGCAGAAGTAAATCTGTACAAGACTAGAAAATTCAGTTGGTTGGCATTTAGGCCCGACGACATCTCGCCGCGGGGCGGGATCGCTCGCAAGCTCCGGGAACGACGCCGGCCGTGGCCGTCCCTCCGGGCTTGGCGGTCTGGTTGCCTATCGTTGGCAGTGAAGACTAGGCAAGTTCGTTGGTTGGCTTAATTCGCCACCCAACTAACAATTAGCCGTTTCCAGCCAAGCCACAATTAGTAGGGCTGGGCACTGGCACAGTATGTACTGGCAGTAGCACTCTACTGGCAGTAGTAATCTACTGATTGAATTGGCCAGTATATTCGCCAGTAGGTTTTACGTTGCGTACGTCCAAGAAACACGCCATGATATAGTACGCACACCTACCAAATGCGTTTCGGGCGAGGAGAGAAGAGAGGCGAGAGACAGCAGTATACTGCTGCAGTCCAGTATAATTAATAGTTTCGACGGCAGACGAGTATACATGCACACGTGTCAACGGCACACCGAGACGACAACAATGCAAATCGCACTTCTCTGCGTAACGACACGAACTCCCTTACGATCGCTCCAGCTCTACGAGTAGCTGCCGCTAATGGTGATTGGTAGGGCTGAGTATTGGCTGGCGCAGCATTGCCTCCGCCTAAATCATCAACCAGTATACTGGGTTTCTTCAGTATACTGTTGCGGCGAAGCCCGCCGGAGGCGTTTTTGAGCGCGTTTTTGTTTCACTTTCTCATCGCAATCCGGGGGAAATATGAAATATGCGTCTGGGTTGTATGTAGCGGGGGATAAGAACTGGTCCATCGTGCGCAAGGTTCTCGTCTCTCCCTCTCTCCACCCTCTCTCGTTTACGCACTTCTTCATATGAATAGTGAGGTTTTCCGTTGTATGGGATGGCGTTTTGAGGGACGCACGTAAACTTTGTAGTTTTGTCATTTCTGTACGTTTTAATCTAACTGCTTCAATCTACTGGTGCTCTCAGCCAGTGTAGGCATATATACCGCCAGCATGATATACATGTACTATATTGGCAGTATACTGGCAGTATTACTGCAGTATATACTGCACCAGTACCCAACCTTAGGTGATCGTGATTTGACGATTGGTGATTGGGTGGTTGGCGATTCTAGTCCACGATGTTGTGATCATACTGAATAATTCTCGAAAATGACTGCGAACTGCGAACAGATCAACAGCGTATCGCTACTAGTATGATATGTATAATATCAATCTGGGCGGAAATATAAGGACCGCTTAGGCGCTAATACTGATACCAAGCGCGCCTTATATTTCCGCTCAGAGTAGTACGTATTATACGCATCTCACAGCAGCAGTGGTCTTGTATTTCACGTGTTTGATGTTTGATATGATACATAAGAGTACGACGGTACTGCAGCTGCTGCTGCGGTGTTGCTGTACTGATGTTACAAGCAAGCTGCCAATATCAAGCAACTACACCTCTGACGTTGCTGTTGCACTCTGTTCGCTCTGTTTTACGTTTTACCCACGCTATGTACGACGTTTCGGGGAATCGGGCGCAAGCTGCTCCAATTCAGGCTTGAACAAGTCAAACTACTGCTGTACATAGCAGTTGTGTCGTGTGTGGTACTTGTATGATATGATGCGTACAAACGTATAAGTACCACTATGGATGGAAATGTAAGCACTGTTGTGGTGCACGTATCAAGACCAAACGGTCCTTACATTTCCGGCCAGAACGGACTTGGAGTTAAGAGTTATTAATACGGCGTAGAGATATTTTGAGAAGAACTCGCGCGATACTCAAGACTGCAAGAGCACGGTACGATGGCATTCATTTACGGATCACATTATTTTCACTGCTGCGAACACGTTCCCAAGGGCATTATTGCCCGGAGGTGTGCCTTGTATGTGTTCTCGTTCTTTGTCTTTCCACCCGACGTACGAGTACACGTTTTCAAGTTTTATACCCGAGGTATGTACGAATCAACTTATTTACAGCAGAATACACAATCAGCATCAAACTATGAATATATACGAGTAGGGTCAGAATTGATTTCTACCTCTGGTACGTACGTGATTCTGCTCCTATAAAATGGAGCCGACAGAGTCTGCTCCTCTGTGATTATATCATATCGTGGTATGTACGTACGTACTGCTCCTCTATTATACTCGTAGTGCACAGCAGCAGTCTACTGGTGACAGCAGTAGACTACTGCTGCTGTGCTCGTAGTCTAAAGGACTGGTACGACGAATCAACTGCCCATTGTGGCCTCTCGTGTTGTCGTGTATATCAACGTACTGGTATGCACATAATGTTAGAAGCGTACCAGCAGTATCATACATGTCAATCATGTACATCTCAGGTGTACAAGGTATGAGATACGAGAGCCTCGTGCTGCTGCTGCTGCGTGGGGAAGGGGCAAGCAAGGGGGAAAAAAAAAGTCAGATGAGGGGTCGGAACAATTGGCTTAACATTATCGCCAAGGACAAGGGACTCACGTGTGTAGTAGTTCGCCTTCCACTGCTGCTGCTGCCGCTCTCTGCAGGCCTGACACCGCTCCGTCGAGAGGACGAGGTGTCTCGCCATCGACTCCTAGCCCCCCCCCCCCCCCCTCCCCTCCACTTCCTCCTCGTAAGCTCCTCGGGCGCCTTTGCCTTCTTACCTCTGAACCAGGTGATGAGCCTCCGTTTTTCTCTCGTATCGGAATCGACCCCCCCGAAACACTTTCGAGAGCAGTTTCCGACGCTCTTGCGGTTGCCAGCCAACCCGAGAAAGCCACAGCCCCAGCCCCAGCCATCGACGCCGAGCAGCCACGAGCCTGAGCGGTAGCCACAGCAGCAGCAGCAGCACCTAGGATAACTCTCGCGTAGCACCGTCGCCTTGCGAGAGGTCCGCCCCTGCTGTTGCTGCCGCTGCTGCTATACCTAGTCGAGACAGGGGCATCGTGCCGCTCGTTTCCGCGACGGGATGTCGGACTAGTTTCAGCGGTCCTCCCCCGGTGCAGCGGCCGCCCAGAGACAGGCTCGTGCGGAGGGCGTAACTTCCGGCGCATGCCTAGTGGGTGCCGCACGAGGCACGCAAGCTGCGCCGCGCTGCGTCCTATACCCCGCAAGGCCCCCTAATGGTCAGGGTCGAGGCCAGTGGTCAATTCACCACATTGAGGCAAAAACCAACTGGGCAGACCTTGGCGGGGGATCAATGCCCCGCGTGGAACGTGACGCGCCGTCCAAGAACGGCTGGTGGAGTAACGTTGGCCACTACCTGCCGAAGGGTGTTCGGGTACTAGCGCGCGCTAAAATGTTCTACAACGGTTGCACTACGCTTCCAATTCTTAGGACGCGCTGTGCTGCTGTGCTTGGTTGACGCCTCCCGTACTAAAACCAACATGTGGAGAAATTAAAGGTAAAACCGAAATTGAAGCAAGGAGTTGCACACGACCCGGAAGGATTATCTACTAGGGGTTCAGAGGTCTCAGTTTTTGGGAAAACGAACGCGAAAAAAAAAGAAGGGAAAAACCTGGAAAAACGGAAAAACAAATAATAAATACAGTGGGTACTCGTACCCGCGACCCATCATGAACAGCCAAAACAAGCGCTTAATTACACATTATTGCTCTTATAGGTACAGTAGTTGGCAATATATATAGGCTTTAGTATAGGCGCGACATGCCGATTTGACCGTTCTTAAATCCCGAATGCTCTTATCTTGGGCGCTCTTAACCCCTTGAGAAGAACTGGTCCCCCGTTTTTGGGGACAAAATACTTGGAATTAGTGTGAGATAAGTTTTTCAGTTCTGAATGGGTTAAATCGGGGTACCTGCCCACTGACTGTGCTGTGTGCTGTGACGTTTTTTACCATTTTTTTCAATAAAATTTTATAAAACAGCATCATCTATCTCCCTCTGTCTCCCTTCATATTGATCACGAGCTAGATAGAGCTCTAATAATATTGATCACGAGCTAGATAGAGCTCTAATAACGGCTGCGTGGTATATATAGCAGAGTCTACCAATCAACGCACAAAAAATAATCTCGAACATGTCCTCTCCTCGCGCGTGCCAGGAGAGAGTATTTTTTTAATCTTGAGGGTACTTTTTTACCTTTAAATGATACTTGTTGTATGAAAAATTGAAACTTTTGACGTCAAGTGTACGAATTAAATAAAATTATTATAAAATACGTCTGACGGTCAGCTGTGAGTTCAACCGATTGAATAGTAGATACTCAACTTTGCGAGCTGCGTAGAATTTTGGTTCTACGATGTGTTATTTGTGGTATTGGTGTTGGCGCCTTATTTAGTACGCACCTGGTACAAACACGCAGGGTTACAAAATTACGAAGTTCAACATGTGTGTGTTAGTAAGGTAAGGCTGTGAATCTGTGAACAAGAGGAGCGAAAGTTCGATTGGTTTTTTTAAGAACGGTAATCGATTTCGGCGAAGCCGCCGACCGATCAATATATTTATAATACTTGAAAAAACTTTATCGGCTCGCTTGAAGAAAAACAACAACTGTAGCAACAGTATGCGTTAGGTACGAGGTTGTTCGTGGTATGGGGGGGTATAATTAATTAATTTTGCGAATGAGGGAGAAGAATATCGATCCAACGAGCGAAGCGAATAAGCGAAGCGAGCCCCGACCCCCCCCCCTTGAGCTGGTGAGGCGGCCAATAATCAGGCAAAAGACGTTATTATGTAAAAACGGCTACATCATTGCGATCGTCTCCATTTTGCGATTGACAGCCAAAGGAGGCGCTATAAAGCTTACTACACGGTGACCCCCCCCCCCCCGGTGTGCTTCACAGGAAGGGGATAAGATTAGCAAAAAGTTTATTTGTAATATATGGAAACAACGTAATGAGCGCCCAAGTGTTGGAGGTGTCTCTATTATTAGGAGTAGGAACGGTGCTCCGTCTCGAAAGGGATGCGTGGTCAATGGTCAAATGACTAAGGCAAGCAACAAATGATTACGCCCCCCGGTGTGCTTCGTTCCGGCATTATTCGTGGTAGAAATGCGAGGAGGGTCTATGGTCATACGACTACGCCTGGCCATGCATGGCATTTTGAGTACACCCTCCTTTCCTCCCAACTTTTACCCAAGGTTAATTGGTGGCACAGTAGTACCAGTGCAGGGCGCCTACTAATAAGAAACAGGCTATTCATAGTAAGGGTTGTTCTTATCGAGCAACGTTTTTTCCAAAATTTCCAAATATTTTTTTCGCGCAATTTTTAGGACTTCCATATTTTCCAAAAAAAAATTCCAAATTTTGGAATGCGAAGCCTTCCAAATATTTTGCCCTCTGTAAAAATTCCAAATTTCCAAATAAATCCTGTTTTTTCTTGATTTTCCTTTCTTTTGGAAAATATATTTGGAAATTTTGGAAAAAAGTTACTCGAGAAGAACGACCCTAAGAAAGCCAGGCTGGTATTTAGAGGAAATAAGAAATTCGAAAGTTGTGATATTATTGAAGTTAGTGTAGAAAGCAATCAATTTCTCTCAAATAAGAAGTCCAGCCTGGGCCAGCTTTCCTGCTTCTTATTAGTAATATAGGCGTCCTGTACTGTAAGGCTTCAAGCCTTGCACCCCCCCCCCCCCCATCCCGATATTGTATCATAGGCCAAACATCCCGCCGTTCAGAGGGGGGGAGAGTGTTATAAGGATTACCCTGGGCCGGGTAATCGATCGATATTTTACCCCTATAGCTCAGCAGGTAATACCCTCACAGTTGACGTCGTCGAGGACACGGGTTTGAATCTCACTTCGAACGTTTCTTTTATAGAAACGCTTGCGCGTGTGTCCCTAAAAAAAATACGTCTCCCTGGTTCCCCAGGTATTGAAACGAAGCGGGTTGGTCAACGTACGGCCGTATACGGTACCGACGTCCCAAATATCCCGCCGTTCAGAGGGGGGGAGAGTGTTATAAGGATTACCCTGGGCTGGGTAATCGATCGATCTTTTACCCCTATAGCTCAGTAGGTAATACCCTCACAAGGGTATGTGGTGGTGCATACGACTACGACCATGCATGACGTGAGTACACCCCTCCCATGGCAATACGACTGTACGGCAATGTATGACATTAGTACACCCCCCCACCCTCCCTACGAATGAGTGATGGATGGCAAAGTCGGTTTTAAATGGGTATATACCCAGAGGACGCGTACTGTGTGCAGGTTGCACCTGCAAAAGTTTTTGTGCAGGATGCTGGTTTTAATGCGTGAGGCTGGCCTTTTGGGCCGCATGTTTTTTATTTGGAAAAATGCCACCAAAACACGCGGCGGGGCCGCGTGGCTGCCCCTGCCGACCTCGTGCTCCCCAAGGGGTTGGGGTTCGGGTTGGGGTTAGGGTTAGGGTTAGGGGTGTGTCTGGGGTTGGCTTGGTCTGGGTCGACGGGCAAGGATGAAATTGGCCACACACAGCCTGCGCAAAAACTTTTGCAGGTAGGTGTAACCTGCGCATAACGCACGCCATACCCAGAGGGAAGGAAGAGAAGGGTTTGGATGAGAGCGATGGCATTTCTTCTTCGTGTTCAATACCATTTCGTCAGTGTATACATACCGCGAAAATGGGGACTGTAAATGTTTTTCGGTCATCGTTTTTCGTCACTACATTTTATGCATGGCGCTCCCAAAAAGGTTAAGACACTCTTCAAATTTTGAGCAGGCGTGTTTTCGGTACGGTTGGTTGGTGATGGTAATGACTGACAAACATAAATGTGTTACAGTAGTACGACGTACGAGAAAAGTATAGCCTCTTGGGGTACGAGTAGGAAATACCAGTTTTTTCTTTTTCTTTTTCTAGCCTCTGCCACGCGCAATTTCTAGTGCTCCGCGTAAAAGAAAAAAGTTGAGAAGGACGGAGACAAGACTTTTGTTTGTTGTTTCTCTAGGCAAATAATTCCGACATCTTGTGCTTGCAACAGCAAGTAAGGCTGAAGATTTAAGATTCCGTTCCTGACGAAATCTCAATCTAGCGCAAGATCAAGATCAGCCCAAGATGTCGCAATGGAATCTACAAGTAGCTCAACATCATGTGAGCTGTGAAATCGAGGATTTCGTCGAAACTTTTTTTTTTTGCAATCTGCTTATGATACTCCGATCGCGCGCGTTATACAGCGCAAATCTATTAGTACCATCCAATAAATAAAGCATTCAGATAGTATACTGGTTGGCATATTTCGATTGACGGGGAGGGGGGGGGTTCCCCAAAAAGATAACGCCTTACAATTCTTCTCGAAACGTTAGTCGTACAACACCCCTCACCTCAGGCGAAGAGGCGATGGCTGCCTCTATCAAGAGAACGAACGGGGGGGGGGGTGGAAAAAACACTAAAACTTTTGACCGGAAAATTAAACAAAGAACACCTCAACAACGAAAACAATAATATTAAGAGCGTGTCATCTCATTTCCCCACGAAAAAAAACATGCTACAGCAGTATACTATTGCGCCCCATTGAGCTACGTATGACAACGAAACAGCCCCCCTCCCCCCCCCCCCCATGTCTCCCCCCCCTCCACCCCCGCCCCCCCCCCCCCCTCCTCCCCCCCACCCCCCCGGTGACAGAAACAGACCTCCCCCCCCTTCCCCTTCCCCCCCCCCCCCCTCACTCCCCCGGTGGAAGAAACAGACCTCCCCCCCCACCCATGTCCCCCCACTCCACCTTCCCCCCTCCTCCCCGGTCTATGATCATACGGTTACCGCCATGCATGGCATGAGTACACCCTACCCCCCCGCCCCCCCGCGCTTCCTGTCGCAGAGCAACATCCCCCCACGCAAAGGGGGGGGTACGGTGTAACGGCGGTTCCAATGAATCAACGCCGTCAATCAATCAACCAAATCATCAATCAAGCAACCAATCGATCGACCAATCATCCATCAACCAATAAAACGATCAACCAATCAAACCAATCAAACCAATCAAATCAATCGATCAACCAATCATCCATCAACCAACCTATCAAATCAATCAAATCAATCAAATCGATAAAATCGATCAAATCAATCAAATCAATCAAATCAATCAACCAATTGAACGAATATATCACCGAACAGACGATCAACCATATCAATCAGACCAGCAGCAAGCAGTAGTTTCTGGGGCCGAAACGTACGCCTACACCCTCGCCTCCCTCCCTCCCTCCCTCCCTCCCTCCCCCCGCCCCACCCCCTTCCTGCCGCCTCCGAGGACATCGCCAAGTAGACCAGTCCAAACCGTACCAGACCAGACCTTACCAGATCAAAGCTTACTACATCAGGCCTTACCAGATCAGACCTTATCACATATCTGGCAAGACCATACCAGACACAACAGCCGCGCGCGGAGCGGAGCCCTTGTACCAGACACAATGTAAGACCTTCACAGGTATGATCTTGCCAGATCAGACTTGGGGGGCCTTTTTCCATATCAGACCTTACCATATAGTCTAAAGGTAGTATCAGAAAATACTATACTAAGTGGGACAGATGCCAGATAAGACAATACCAGATAATACCATACCAGGTACCAGACAATACCATGCCAGGTAAGACCCAACCAGATACCTGTACCCGGTAAGACCTTACACGTACCATATCCCGGTGGTACCAGACAAGACCGTACCAGATAAGACAGTGCCTGTAATAACCTTGCCAGATAACAGCTCACCAGACTAGACCGGACCAAACCACACACCTTGCTGCCGACTTTCCCCTGCTCCCCCCCTGTCCTCCTCGACACTGCGGGCGGGGAGGGGGGGGGGGCAAGCGGGGATAGCTCTTGCGCTGCGACGCGAGTCTTTCAGATTTATTTCTTCCAAGAAAAGCAAAAAACGAAGAGCAGCCAGCTTATATTAAGAGCACCAGAGGAATTAATAAACGCCTCGCCTTTCATCCCTCTCTCCCTCCCACCTTCCCTGCCTCCTTCGCTTTCCCCCCCCCCCCCCCCCCCACATCCTCCCCCTCCCCCCTTCCCTCCCTCCCTCCCTCCGTGCAGAGACAAGGAAAAACGGAGAAAAATAAGATCGCAAACAGAAGAAGAAAACGCGGTACCCAAGAGGAAGAGGAAGAGGCGAGAAAGAAGGAGAAAAATACGCCACCACCGAACCCACCGGTGGCAGACAAAAGCAAAGCAAAACAAAAAGTCAAATCGGTAAGACAGCCACAGCCCAGCCCGGCGACGTCCGAGCGAGTACTCCTTCCACAAATCCCCCCGCCCCCGCCCCCACAACTGTGTGTTTGGTGGGGTACGCACTCTGGGATACCCGGGTACCCCAACTGATTTTGTTGGTCATACCCGGGTAGATTCCCGGGTACATCCAGAGTATATACCCGGGTACATCCTGACATATACCCCGGTACATCAAGAGTATATACCCGGGTACATATCCTAACATATACCCGGGTGCATCCATACTATATACCCGGGTACATCCCGAGTATATACCCGGGTACATCCCGAGTATATACCCGGGTACATCCCTAGTAGATACCCTAATACCAACACACCCTGGCCTGATTCGAAGCCACTCCCACCCCCGTCATTCCAATCTGCATGCCAGCCCGCAACACTTCACCCCCACCCTTATAAAGAGTGGGAACTGGTGCAGTACGCACATGGGCTGTAGGGGGTTTCCTCGCTGACACACCCGGAGGCGTGCGTCACGCATCGGGGGTGGTGGCTTTTATATTACCGCTCCGCCGGGGGCGCGGGGATGGCTAAACGACGAGGTTTCTGGATGATAACCGACGCCCCCCTGTGCATCCTTCCGCCGCCCGCCTAACCCTGCCGCCCGGTCATATTTCCCTCGGACATTTTCCCCTGGCCTTGGTCTTGCCTAGTAACTTGCTCGCAGGCGGCACCATCTAGGCTATAACCACCGGCTAGGCTACCCACGGTGTACAGGCTACTCGCCACCAAGGCTAACCCACTGCATGCGCTTGCCACCGCAACGGTTTTATTGCCACCGCAACGGTTTTATTGCCACCGCAACACGCTATTGCCACCGCAACACGCTATTGCCACCGCACCGTTTATGGCCACCGCAACACGCTATAGCCACAGCAACGTGATATTGCCACCGCGACATGCTTATTACCGCCGGAACGGTTTTCGCCACCGCAGCGCTCGACACACTCGACACCGGAAAACTTGACACCACAACGCTTGCCACTCCAACACTCTCCACCCCATACCAAGTGAACCGAGTTACAGCTCGTATTGGTAATAAGCCGGTCGCACGCACGCGCCCATTCACCAACGGCAACGGTATGGGTAGCGGTGATTGTAGCGGAAACTGTCCTAACGGTAACGGCAGCGGTAACGGTGACCGCCACGGTAGCAGTAACAACAATTACCCCAACGGCAACGGTAACAGTATGGTAACGGTCACGGGAACGGTAACTATCCTGACGGTACCGGCAACGATGGCGGTACCGGTAGCGTGAAAATCCCTGCCGGTAACGGGAACCCTAGCAGTAACGGTGGCGGTAACGGTGGCGGTAACGGTGGCGGTAACGGCAACTACCCCAACGGTAACGGTAATTACCCTAACGGTAACGGTAACTACCCCCACGGTAACGATAACTACCCTAACGGTAACGGCAATTATCCTAACGGTACATAACGGCAACAGTACCGGCCGGCGATCCTTCCGGTGCGAGCGAACCCCCAAAGAACACAAATCAAAAACGTATGCCAAGCATGAAAACCGAACTCCACTTTTGAAAAAAAAAACTCAATCAATCTACTTTGAGGTTGCGGTAGATCTGCTTGACGAAGACCGTGCTCCCCATGACCCCGACAGAGCCGCACATCACCGCCAGAGCCGAGCAGAACAGACCCCTGACGACACACGTGCGTACGCGAGGCACAAGCGGCGCGCAAGGGAGGGTTGAGGAGGAGCGGACCCGAGGGAGAGGGGTGCAGGATAGGAGGGGGTGTTGGGGGGGATAATTTGTAGTGCAGCAACAACGCAGCAGTGCCCTGGTATGCTATTTGGTACAGCCTTGTATATATAGACTATTGGTACAGCATTGTATATATAGACTAGGCGGCTTACTTGCGTACCGGTATGTATGAAACCGCTTCGAACGTATCACGGCGCGGGCAGCTTGGAAGCCTGTGCAGGGAAAGTCTCTCACTAGACGCATGCTATGGTAGAGGTTCACCGTGATTGTTTCCGAGCGTGGTCACTCGAGAGAAGCTGTATACCTCGCTCGAAAACTGTATTTTGGAGGAAAAGAAAGGAGCTATGATACCCGACGAACGATCCCATGGTCTCAGCATAATGCGATTAATATGCAACACAAAAAAAAAAAAAAAACGAAAAAACGACGAATTTGGGTTAAGGAGCCCCGTCTTTTTCCGAAAACGTTTCAGCCAAAAAAAGGTACAGTACCTCCATCGTACCTCGCGTCATCAGTTCACTTTTTTTTTTACTCTACCCGAACCACGTGCCTATTATATACCACTCTGTCCAGAAATACAAGCACCATTTTTATTGAATATTATAGTATAAAAGATGCTTATATTTCGGGACAGAGTGGTATATATATTGCTGCAGCGGTGATAGGAGGAAGGAAACTGGTCCTATTTTTTTCTGACAAAATATGGAAAAAGGAGGTATAGGGGCAAGCAGAAAGCCTCTCTATTTGCTTGCCTTGGGTCGGACGGAACACAACCAATACATGCGTACACACACAAGCCACAAACTCCAACGGATACCTGATGATGCAGGAGCAACGCCAACGGATATGTTACATGCATGTGGAACACAAATAAACATGTTACGTCTGCAAGATTACTCATCCAACAACTTCATAAATGCCAACAAGTACCTCGTGATCGAAAAAGGTGGGTTGGGTTTTGGGGTGCATTTCCAAGGAAACTTACCTTTGACCCGCCCTCGCTCGCTAAACAAGGACACAAATCAACTCAGACGACCCCCCCCCCCTCCCCCCCTCCCTCCCATGGTCATACGACTACGGCCTTGCGCGACATGAGGTTCTTCGCAGGATGCAGCTCACCCTCCATACGACTCGCCCAACACCTCACGGCGTTTCGCGTTTGGTGCTAGCAATTTCTGCCTGGTCGGTGAAACCCGACATGCTCCGTCCCGGCATTGTAGGGATGCGAGGGTCTATGGTCATACGACTACGGCCGTGCACGACATGAGTACACCCCTCCCCCCACCCCCCCTCCCATGGTCATACGACTACGGCCGTGCACGACATGAGTACA
>MEHQ01001216.1:0-57531 GCA_008828725.1 Saccharina japonica
GGAGGGGAGAAGGGGGGGCGGGGGGGGCGTACTCAGTTGTTGGTTGCCTTAGTATTTTGACCATTGACCACGCATCCCTTTCGAGACGGAGCAAGGCGGGGCGGGGGGGGGGGGGGTAAACAAAAAACCCTTGTGGAGGCCTTCAACAATATATTACTACAGCACACCATTAATAGGCGTAGGTTGTCGGACACCTTATATGCATGCATGTTGTTCGTCTCCACAAATAGTTGTTTACGCCCGCACACCGTGCAGAGTGTTATAAGGCTTAGATTGGGTGGGGGTAATTGGGTATCCTTTTACCAGTAGCTGAACGGAATAGTGAATGCCTTAACAAACGGCATCGACGGCAGGACATGGGTTGTAGTGGTCGTGACTTCGAATCTCACGACCACCATGAAAACGCTTTTTAGAGAAATGCGAATTTCCTCGTGTCAAGAATCTGATAACCACTATTTTCGTTGTGCCCCATATATTCTTAAGAACTTCGGACTAGACACGTATACGGCCCCATGCGAAGATCAAAGACCCCGCTGTTCTCAAGGGCGAGGGGGGGGGGGTGTACTCATGTTGTGCACGGCCGTAGTCATATGACCATAGCCCCTCGCATCCCTACAATGCCGGGACGGAGCGCGTTGGGTTTTCACCAACCAGGGTGACATTGCTTGCACCAAGCGCGAAACGCCGTGAGGTATTGGGCGAGTCGCATGGAGGGTGAGCTGCATCCTGCTAAGAACCGCCTCTGAGGCGGACTTGCATATGGACGACAGCTTCAATGAGTTAATTTAATTTCTGGTGTGGCCACTTCCGGAGACAGCAATGGGTCTTACTATGTAACTGCCTCGCGGACGCCTTACCATATTAACACTACGTGATACGACCATTCCCCTTGTGCGGAACAAAGGTTCTCCACCTCGCACAAATGATTTACTCGACCGCCAGCTTTGGTGACCGCCAAAAAAAAATAACAAAAAAAAACGGCACCCTGGTTGTCTAGCTCACGCAGCGAGTGGCGTGTTTTACAGCGTCGTTGCCAACCGACGCCAACCCAACCTATAAATATAATATACTTATGGGGGGGGGTGTACTTCATTTTCATGCATAGCCGTAGTCGTATGACCATAGACTCTCGCATCCCTACAATGCCGGGACGGAGCATGTCGGGTTTCCACCGACCAGGCAGACATTGCTAGCACCAATCGCGAAGCGCCGTGAGGTGTTGGGCGAGTCGCATGAAGGGTGAGCTGCATCCTACTACAGTAAGAACCGCTTGTGAGGCGGACTTGCATATGGATGACAGCTTCAATGAGTTAACCCTTTTAGAACTGCAGTCCCGTTTTGGGGACAAACCACTCTAATTATAAGTAATTTGTCCCCAAAACGGGACTGCAGTTCTAAAAGGGTTAAGCGTGTTCCGGAGGGGGGGGGCGGGAGATTGGAAGACAATCTGCGACCACGCGACGACGGTTTTTGTCCCGGTGTCCCGTACTGGGTACCTCCTTTCCCACGGGTTGAGCTGGAACGTAAAGGGAATGGTTACAGTAGTAGTGGTGGTCCCTCTATAGTGCCGGTTGAGTAGTGCCGGCTGCCCGCTATAGTGCCTGTGAAATCGCTCTATAGTGCCGGTTGAATAGTGCCGGTTGCCCGCTATAGTGCGTAGTGGTCCCTCTATAGTGCCGGTTGAGTAGTGCCGGCTGCCCGCTATAGTGCGTAGTGGTCCCTCTATAGTGCCGGTTGAATAGTGCCGACTGCCCGCTATAGTGCGTAGTGGTCCCTCTTTAGTGCCGATTGAGTAGTGCCGACTGCCCGTTATAGTGCCGGTTGAGCAGTGCCGGCTGCCCGCTTATAGTGCCTGTGAAATCGCTCTATAGTGCTGGTTGAGTAGCGCCGGCTGCCCGCTATAGTGCCTGTGAAATCGCTCTATACGAGCTGGGCTGGCCAAGAATGGCCTTTTTATTCGTCCGGCGGTTTCTCAATCATTTCGAAATCCTACGTCGCAAAGCTAGTAGCTGTGTGTTCCTGAGATTACAGCGCATTTGCCGACGTTGGAATTTTCGAAATCCGAGTTAATTTCGTCAAAAAAAAAAAAGTTAAAAAATCGAAAGACCATGCCTTCCTTAACCCATTTAGAACTGAAAATCCCCCCATCATTTTTTTTGGGTAAACGCCCCGGGGCCGAGCTGGCGAGTCGTATGAGTCCAAAGTCGAGGTTGGCACTCGAGACAACACACGCCCTCGTAACGTACTGGTATGTTTTTAGCTGGATTTCTCGACAGACAACGGGGACAGCGCAAACGCCGCACCGAGCGATGCATGCGTCCATATTTATACATGGAAAGGTCTCCCGGATTTTTTTTTTTTTCTCCCGACCACACGAGGGGAACACACTCACGAACCACACACGACCAAATAAGTGGTGTCGTTGGCAATATCAATGTTTGTCGAGACGGCTTAGAAAATTCCTGGAAATTCCATACACGGCTAAGCGGTGTTCGTCGCACCGGAGCACGCAGCGCAGAAGCATTGTACCCGACGGTGGCCGGGACAACGGAAAACACGACGGAGGGGTGTCATTAGAAGTTGTGTTTTCCTCCTCGCTATCTGTGTTCCTCGTTCATCAACAAACACTTCTCTCCAAGAGATCGACTGCCCTCTCGACGAGACAAGTTGTGGTTGTTGTGCTTGGAGAATGCCGCAGTCGCAGCTGCAAGGAAGGGGAGTTGCAAGGCTCTCGTGGCCGACACGATCCGATCCCATCGAATTGTGGTGATGTCTGCGGCACGCGCGGGTGGGGAGCGTGGCACAGCAATCAGCAGTACACATGTTGCTTGATTGGCAGACAGGTGCGGCTTGTGCTCAACTGCTGTTTCCGGTGCATTTGAACGCGTTTTGCCTCCAACAATGTGTGGAAACCCATCACGATGCCAAATCCAATCGCAATTTCGGTCGCGATCTTGATCGGAAATCGGGCTCCATTTCCGAGTGGAGGCCGACTTGAAAAAGAAAATCGAAAAATAATGATCGGAAATGGGCCCACTTTCAGGCCCGTTACCGTAGACAGACTAGTGGTCAGCTTCAAAGGCTACTAGCATTGGTACCCGAGTTCAAATCCCACCGTGGTGAGATTTTGACGTTATTTGAAAAAATAAAACGGAACCAATTGCTGAGAGCGCCTTGCTGGCGTGGGTAGGCGTAATCCGACGCAAGTCGACGAGGGAAGAAAGTGATAAAACTGCAAGGCACGTACCGTAGTGGGGAGGGGGGAGAAAAGCCTACTTGGTGACCCCGGATCCGAGTTACGACTAAAGAGGGAGAGAGAAAAGAAGGGCGAAAATAAGAAATGGGATGGACAAAAAAAAAATGCAGTAAGCAGAGCAGACAATGCAATGCCATTCACGCAGCTGGATTTGCTATCTCTAGGATGAAGAATCGGCACGGACACTGGGTGTGCTGGATATCGACGGATAGAAACGACAGTTTAATGTGAAGAACACACACATCAGACCAGTATGCTCGTACCGCGGATTAAAAGGTACGAATAGTACATACGTACAAGTTATCTCTGCATCTCTGCTGTGTCGTAATTTTGTGACCACAGGGCTTATATCTCTACGTACGACGTATTAATAAGATGAAGCATCGACACTGGGTGTGCTGTGTGCTGTGTGCTGGATGTCGACCGGTAGAAATGACGGTTTTAATGTGAACAACACGTATAATATACGATACCGTAGATGTATCTTATATATATACCAGTCCCAGGTATATACAGACATACAGACCAGTACGCTCTTATCATACCGCGGAACAAAAAAGAAGAATTGACTCGTACGTACGTATTTAATATGTACCTGGTACGTGGTATATATGGTATGATACAAGTCGGAAGGAATCCATGTGGTTGGTCATCAATAGCTCCGGCAGAGGCCCGTATCATGGTACAGCAGTATCATGGTATTTAGTGGCCCGGAGCTTCGGAGCTTCTTTTCCCCCCTCGGTTGGGAAGATGTTCCGTGTAACCCCAGCGGTTCAAGCAACATGAGGGGGGCAACGTATTATATACCTGGTATATAATTGGCCTACCTCACTGTATCAAACTATAAGGGCCGTTTGGGTTCAATATCAATACCCAAGCCTTCCTAATATTTCGGGACAGAGTGGTATGACGTAAACATGGATATACCGCGTATACGAGTACCAGGTACATAATACCATGTACGAACTTGTACCGGTACATGATATACCGGTATACGTATAATATGTACCTGGAATACTAAAAAATAGGTTTATTCCATGACGCCAATGTATCACAAAGGGGCGGGGGGGGGGGGGTACTCGTGTCATGCATGGCCGTAGCCGTATGGCCATATACCGTCGCATCGAGGGAGGGGGTACTCATGTCGTGCACGGCCGTAGTCGTATGACCATAGACCCTCGCATCCCTGCAATGCCGGGACTGTGCACGTTGGGTTTTCACCAACCAGGTTGCTTGTACCAAGCGCGAAGCGCCGTGAGGTATTGGGCGGCATCGGGGGGGCGGGGGGGGGGGGTTGAGGGTTGCTTGCTTTGGGGGTTTGACCACTGACCACGCATCCCTATACAAGTTACTTGCCGTCCGTTCCGGAGGTTCTGGAGTTTCTGTGTTTTTATTTCTAGAATTGTAATTTCAACCTTTTTACAAAACATTTTTTGATACGACGTACTTGATTTTTTTTAAACATTTCCGGTTTTGGGTTCGTGCGTGTACCCAGTGAGCACGACAGCGCGTGCGAGCCCGGCACCACCGCGGGTATATGGGAGGGCGCTGGCCAGTAGAGGGGGGGGTCAGAAGGAGCGCGGTCGTTTTTTTCGTGGCTAGGCGTGGCGTGTCCACCGAAACACGAGGGAAACATGAAGGTCCTCACTGTTGCTGCTGCTGCAATGAATCCAGTATGTATCTCCGAAATTATAAGGATTTTTCAGTCTATAATAAAAGAACATTCAAGTCAAGTTCAAGCGGTGCGTTATTTGTCGAAAAACTATTTATCTATCTACTCTTGATCTACTACGAGTACTGCTGTATGCATTTGCAAGTCGCCTGTACGTTTGTTGGTTCTTTGTGTGTGTGTTTTTTTTTGTGTCGTACTGCTGTCGCCGTACACAGGTATGATACTTGATTTGCCACAGAATATATGCCACATACCAGTACTCCTGCATCACAATACAGCGGTAGACAGGTACTGCTGTACGTTCAGTTGCGTACAGCAGTAAGTATTTCGCTGCATCGCACCATGAATCTCTTTGGCCTTTTCAAGTTGGTCTTTACACATCGTGGACCTCTTCTGCCCCTTTTCTTAAGTTGCGCGAGCGTAGCGGGCGGCTGTCCCTCGGAGCGAAGCTTTGCTTTCTTCGCGATGTTTTTTCGTGTTGGAAGATAAAAAAATCACCAGTATTGTTTCTGTCCTGTATTTGCCGTCATACATGTGGAGCTCTTGGCATTATCAAGTCGCCAGTTGCAAAAACATTACATGTTCCTCTTTTACGCTTTTCACATTTGGTTCTATTCTTCCTTCCGCGAGCGTAGCGGGCGGCGTTAGCCGCCCGCGCCGCAGCGGAGCTCTTGTATATATAATATATACCAGGTACGAAAACGTAGCATAACTCACTGCTATTAATATCAATACTTGCCGCACCTCGTGTAACTGCGCACTGCGCAAATACAACAGATACCTGGAGTATGATCATGAACATCGGATACGGGACGTTCTGCCCAACAAGGATATATACCCAACTGGTACGCACATATCTTGTAAAGGAACAACGGAATATTCATGTTCCGCTCAATGATACCGCCAACATACCGCTATGTTTTTTGTCATGCGTCGTACATACCACGCCCAGCACGTAAATGTGACGTGTGCTTCTTAGGCCTCCGAACAAGCCTCCTTACCCCATCCAAAACGTCCTGACGTCATCACAAACCAAGCAATGCGCATCAGGTACCGGTCGCACTCTGTACACGTACCGGTACTCCTCGTGGAATTACAATGTGAAATATGCTGTATTCTATTGGGTCTTCTTCAGGCAATAACGTGATACAACTCTGGCCGTCAATATAATGCTCGTTTTACATGCACATCAGAGTCAAAACGGGGATTATAGTCACGGCCAAAAATGGTACTCTCCGACGGCAAAGGGAGTGTACAATGGTGCTATATATACGTCAACATTAGCGTCGGAAATCCCGACATATTTGAATCTGAAATTTTAGGCCTTCGATTGAAATACCGAACGAATCAGCCCCGCCCAGAGCCAACTCAGATTAATTCACCCGCGAGGCAGCAAGCAGGCCATCCGCCACCCATAATATATATCGAAGGTCGTTTTCAAACCTGTGGCTCGGGTTTCTTGAGTCTCTCCCGTGTCTCCGTTCTTCCGTTTTGCCAAGCAATCTGCACCACCCTGGAGCCACACAGCCGTAGCTCTACTACTTCCAGAAGGATGCGAGCTATCGCACACAGAGGGGGGTGTAGTATGCGATCGTTTTTCAGCGCTCGATTCCTCGAGAACGGTAAAAAGGGTGCCAAATTCCGTTCCGCAAGCGTAACGCTCGACTTTTAGCACCATGTCGACAAATCGAGCGCTGAAAAAACGATCGCCCTCACCCCTGTGCGATAACTCGCATCCTGACGGATGCTTTCGTATTCCCCTCTGGCCCGAAATATAGGTAATGTATGTTTGGACGAAATATCAGGCATGTGTAATACCGGTATCCATCACATATACCAGGTTATTACGTAGCGGTTCTAAAAAAACACATGCGGTTTTGCACATTTTGTTTGTGCGGTTTCGAGATCTTTGAGCTGGCCCCTGGTGAAAAACGCCTCCATATATTACAGGAAATCTTGTGTTTTTACGAAGGTTTCACAGATGCTCCAAGTACCTTGGAGTAAAGAAAGGAGTATTCGAGATAAAGAACTTCAGGTACTTCNTACGACTACGGCCATGCATGAATATCGAGTACCCCCCCCCCTTTTATTGATATATTTATAGGTTGGGTTGGCGTCGGTTGGCAACGACGCTGTAAAACACGCCACTCGCTGCGTGAGCTAGACAACCAGGGTGCCGTTTTTTTTGTTATTTTGTTTTGGCGGTCACCAAAGCTGGCGGTCGAGTAGATTCATTTGTGCGGGGTGGAGAACCTTTGTCCGCACAAGGGGAATGTCGTTATCACGTTAGTGTTAATATGGTACAGGCTCCGCGGGGCAGTTACATAGTAAAACTCATTGCTGTCTCCGAAGTGGCCACACCAGAAATTAAATTAACTCATTGAAGCTGTCGTCCATATGCAAGTCCGCCTCAGAGGCGGTTCTTAGCAGGATGCAGCTCACCCTCCATGCGACTCGCCCAATACCTCACGGCGCTTCGCGCTTGGTGCAAGCAATGTCTGCCTGGTTGGTGAAAACCCAACGGCTCCGTCCCGGCATTGTAGGGATGCGAGGGTCTATGGTCATATGACTACGGCCGTGCACGACATGAGTACCCCCCCCCCACACCCACAAAGAGTACACCCCCCCGCCCGCCAATTACTGAGGGGTCTGAGCAGGCAGGTCCTCTTACTAGGGTTTCGACCTAGGTCCGGTAATGTGGCTACAGCATCTAGACTGCTGCAGCCGGGGCAGTAAATCAGACGACTTTCATGCCGTATCATAAGCATCCCGACACCGAACGGTTCATCCGCGCAAAGCCGCCCGGAGTAGGACTCGTTCGGTAAAGAGACTCCTCTAAACGCTATAACAAACCAATGCGCGGTGAAAAACAAACCAACAGAAGAGTCTACGGAGTTAAGATTAGGAGAACCTCCTGTCTTGATACTGCGGAAATGCACCGCATAACCGAGCACAGCCGCCTAAGCGAGTAACGCCCGATGGAAGAAGTCGTACCCCGCAAAACACGACCGTCACAGACCCCTTCTCGAAAGGGATAGCGTGGCAATGGTCATAATGACTAAGGCAAGCAACAATGAGTACCCCCCCCCGCCCTCCTCCCCCCACCCCCCCATTCAATTTTTTTGTAAACACCCTGTGGTGCGAGCTGGCGAGTCGTATGATCCACAGTCGAGGTTGGCACTCGAGACAAACACGCCCTCGTAACGTACTGGCTATGTTTTTAGCTGGATTTCTCGACAAGACAACGGGACAGCGCATAAACCCGCACCGTACGATGCATGCGTCCAATTTATACATGGAAAGGCTCCCGATTTTTTTTTTTTCTCCCGACCAACGAGGTGACACACTCAACGAAACCACACACACCAAATAAGTGGTGTCGTGGCAATATCAATGTTTGTTCGAAGACGGCTTAGAAAATTCCTGGAAATTCCATACACGCAAGCGGTTCGTCGCACCGGAGCACGCAGCGCAAAGCTTGTACCCGACGGTGGCTCGGGACAACGAAAACACGACGAAGGGGTGTCGTTAATATTGTGTTTGTCCTCCTCGCCTATCTGTGTTCTCGTTCATCAACAAAACACCTTCTCTCCCAGAGATCGACTGCCCTCTCGACGAGACAAGTTGTGGTTGTTGTGCTTGGAGAATGCCGCAGTCGCAGCTGCAAGGAAGGGGAGTTGCAAGGCTCTCGTGGCCGACACGATCCGATCCCATCGAATTGTGGTGATGTCTGCGGCACGCGCGGGTGGGGAGCGTGGCACAGCAATCAGCAGTACACATGTTGCTTGATTGGCAGACAGGTGCGGCTTGTGCTCAACTGCTGTTTCCGGTGCATTTGAACGCGTTTTGCCTCCAACAATGTGTGGAAACCCATCACGATGCCAAATCCAATCGCAATTTCGGTCGCGATCTTGATCGGAAATCGGGCTCCATTTCCGAGTGGAGGCCGACTTGAAAAAGAAAATCGAAAAATAATGATCGGAAATGGGCCCACTTTCAGGCCCGTTACCGTAGACAGACTAGTGGTCAGCTTCAAAGGCTACTAGCATTGGTACCCGAGTTCAAATCCCACCGTGGTGAGATTTTGACGTTATTTGAAAAAATAAAACGGAACCAATTGCTGAGAGCGCCTTGCTGGCGTGGGTAGGCGTAATCCGACGCAAGTCGACGAGGGAAGAAAGTGATAAAACTGCAAGGCACGTACCGTAGTGGGGAGGGGGGAGAAAAGCCTACTTGGTGACCCCGGATCCGAGTTACGACTAAAGAGGAGAGAGAAAAGAAGGGCGAAAATAAGAAATGGGATGGACAAAAAAAAAATGCAGTAAGCAGAGCAGACAATGCAATGCCATTCACGCAGCTGGATTTGCTATCTCTAGGATGAAGAATCGGCACGGACACTGGGTGTGCTGGATATCGACGGATAGAAACGACAGTTTAATGTGAAGAACACACACATCAGACCAGTATGCTCGTACCGCGGATTAAAAGGTACGAATAGTACATACGTACAAGTTATCTCTGCATCTCTGCTGTGTCGTAATTTTGTGACCACAGGGCTTATATCTCTACGTACGACGTATTAATAAGATGAAGCATCGACACTGGGTGTGCTGTGTGCTGTGTGCTGGATGTCGACCGGTAGAAATGACGGTTTTAATGTGAACAACACGTATAATATACGATACCGTAGATGTATCTTATATATATACCAGTCCCAGGTATATACAGACATACAGACCAGTACGCTCTTATCATACCGCGGAACAAAAAAGAAGAATTGACTCGTACGTACGTATTTAATATGTACCTGGTACGTGGTATATATGGTGTGATACAAGTCGGAAGGAATCCATGTGGTTGGTCATCAATAGCTCCGGCAGAGGCCCGTATCATGGTACAGCAGTATCATGGTATTTAGTGGCCCGGAGCTTCGGAGCTTCTTTTCCCCCCTCGGTTGGGAAGATGTTCCGTGTAACCCCAGCGGTTCAAGCAACATGAGGGGGGCAACGTATTATATACCTGGTATATAATTGGCCTACCTCACTGTATCAAACTATAAGGGCCGTTTGGGTTCAATATCAATACCCAAGCCTTCCTAATATTTCGGGACAGAGTGGTATGACGTAAACATGGATATACCGCGTATACGAGTACCAGGTACATAATACCATGTACGAACTTGTACCGGTACATGATATACCGGTATACGTATAATATGTACCTGGAATACTAAAAAATAGGTTTATTCCATGACGCCAATGTATCACAAAGGGGCGGCGGGGGGGGGGTACTCGTGTCATGCATGGCCGTAGCCGTATGGCCATATACCGTCGCATCGAGGGAGGGGGTACTCATGTCGTGCACGGCCGTAGTCGTATGACCATAGACCCTCGCATCCCTGCAATGCCGGGACTGTGCACGTTGGGTTTTCACCAACCAGGTTGCTTGTACCAAGCGCGAAGCGCCGTGAGGTATTGGGCGGCATCGGGGGGGCGGGGGGGGGGGGTTGAGTGTTGCTTGCTTTGGTGGTTTGACCACTGACCACGCATCCCTATCGAGACGGAGCACCGTTCCTACTCCTAATAGAGACACCTTTAGACAACGTCAACAATTGGGCGCTCGTTACATTTTTTACATATCATATACATATCGAGGCGGAGGGTAACTGCTTGAAGTTTGAAGCGTTGTATCATCGGAGCAAGTGATTTTTCCTGGGTCGGATGAATATGATCAGAACACGTGCGCCAGTTGCTGGGTACGGTACCGGTACGGTACCGTAGGTGCTGACGAGTACGCATGAGAACAAGAACCAACGGAACACACCGCATCCACGTATATACGAATGCAGGCGGTCGATGTCGATATAATATATACCAGGTACGAAAACGTAGCATAACTCACTGCTATTAATATCAATACTTGCCGCACCTCGTGTAACTGCGCACTGCGCAAATACAACAGATACCTGGAGTATGATCATGAACATCGGATACGGGACGTTCTGCCCAACAAGGATATATACCCAACTGGTACGCACATATCTTGTAAAGGAACAACGGAATATTCATGTTCCGCTCAATGATACCGCCAACATACCGCTATGTTTTTTGTCATGCGTCGTACATACCACGCCCAGCACGTAAATGTGACGTGTGCTTCTTAGGCCTCCGAACAAGCCTCCTTACCCCATCCAAAACGTCCTGACGTCATCACAAACCAAGCAATGCGCATCAGGTACCGGTCGCACTCTGTACACGTACCGGTACTCCTCGTGGAATTACAATGTGAAATATGCTGTATTCTATTGGGTCTTCTTCAGGCAATAACGTGATACAACTCTGGCCGTCAATATAATGCTCGTTTTACATGCACATCAGAGTCAAAACGGGGATTATAGTCACGGCCAAAAATGGTACTCTCCGACGGCAAAGGGAGTGTACAATGGTGCTATATATACGTCAACATTAGCGTCGGAAATCCCGACATATTTGAATCTGAAATTTTAGGCCTTCGATTGAAATACCGAACGAATCAGCCCCGCCCAGAGCCAACTCAGATTAATTCACCCGCGAGGCAGCAAGCAGGCCATCCGCCACCCATAATATATATCGAAGGTCGTTTTCAAACCTGTGGCTCGGGTTTCTTGAGTCTCTCCCGTGTCTCCGTTCTTCCGTTTTGCCAAGCAATCTGCACCACCCTGGAGCCACACAGCCGTAGCTCTACTACTTCCAGAAGGATGCGAGCTATCGCACACAGAGGGGGGTGTAGTATGCGATCGTTTTTCAGCGCTCGATTCCTCGAGAACGGTAAAAAGGGTGCCAAATTCCGTTCCGCAAGCGTAACGCTCGACTTTTAGCACCATGTCGACAAATCGAGCGCTGAAAAAACGATCGCCCTCACCCCTGTGCGATAACTCGCATCCTGACGGATGCTTTCGTATTCCCCTCTGGCCCGAAATATAGGTAATGTATGTTTGGACGAAATATCAGGCATGTGTAATACCGGTATCCATCACATATACCAGGTTATTACGTAGCGGTTCTAAAAAAACACATGCGGTTTTGCACATTTTGTTTGTGCGGTTTCGAGATCTTTGAGCTGGCCCCTGGTGAAAAACGCCTCCATATATTACAGGAAATCTTGTGTTTTTACGAAGGTTTCACAGATGCTCCAAGTACCTTGGAGTAAAGAAAGGAGTATTCGAGATAAAGAACTTCAGGTACTTCGTGTACTCGCAGTATTTGGGCTCTATGTACTTCGGGATACTCTGCTCGTACTCGATTCTGTACTGCGGATACTGCCATACTCGGAGTATGTCGGGGTCCGATACTGCGCGTACTCCTTGCACTCGCAGTGTTTGGGCCTTCAGTACTGCTTATACTCCCAGTTACTCGAAGTATTCAGGCCGCCAGTACTCTAATACTCTCAGTACTCGGAGAACGAAATGTACTCGATACTCCGAGTATACTCGGAATGTGAAGCCTATGAGGAGCATCTTTGCATCACTTTCAAGACTCGGCCGCCATTACTCCCAGGTTCTGGGAGCATGTGACTGGAATTTATAGCATTTCACATTTCACAGATGCTCACAATACCTGGAAGTATTATTATTAAGAGTATTTTCAAAAATAAACACTTCAGGTACTTTGTGTACTCGGAGTAATTCGAGGTTTTGTACGGCGGATACGGCCTGTACTCCCGAGTATTTCGCAACTCAATACTACGGGTACAACGTGTACTCGGGGTTCTGTAATGACCATACTCCCAGTACTCGCAGTATTTGGACCTTTCAGTACTCCTCATACTCCAAATACTCCGAGTAAAGAGACCGCCAGTGCTGTAATACTCTCAGTACTGGGAGTATGAAAAATACTCGATACCCCTACTCGGAGTATCGGGTATACTCGGAGCGCCTGTGACTTGCTTTGTATCAACATAGCCCGATACTGCGGATACTGCCCGTACTCGCTGCCAATTTCGATACTACAGTAGTAGTAGGAGAGTACGGAGTGCTTCTGCCGTGGGTACTGCTAATGCAGAAAAGCAGTCGCAGCTGCTACTGTATTACAGTAGTAGTCGGTACCCCGAATTAAGAGCGCCCAAGACAAGAGCATTCGGGATTAAAAAGCGGTCAAAAAAAGGTATGTCCCGCCTAAACTAAAAAGCTACAGATAAGAGCAATTTCTTCGCGATGTTTTTTCGTGTTGGAAGATAAAAAAAATCACCAGTATTGTTTCTGTCCTGTATTTGCCGTCATACATGTGGAGCTCTTGGCATTATCAAGTCGCCAGTTGCAAAAACATTACATGTTCCTCTTTTACGCTTTTCACATTTGGTTCTATTCTTCCTTCCGCGAGCGTAGCGGGCGGCGTTAGCCGCCCGCGCAGCGGAGCTCTTGTAATATATACCAGGTACGAAAACGTAGCATAACTCACTGCTATTAATATCAATACTTGCCGCACCTCGTGTAACTGCGCACTGCGCAAATACAACAGATACCTGGAGTATGATCATGAACATCGGATACGGGACGTTCTGCCCAACAAGGATATATACCCAACTGGTACGCACATATCTTGTAAAGGAACAACGGAATATTCATGTTCCGCTCAATGATACCGCCAACATACCGCTATGTTTTTTGTCATGCGTCGTACATACCACGCCCAGCACGTAAATGTGACGTGTGCTTCTTAGGCCTCCGAACAAGCCTCCTTACCCCATCCAAAACGTCCTGACGTCATCACAAACCAAGCAATGCGCATCAGGTACCGGTCGCACTCTGTACACGTACCGGTACTCCTCGTGGAATTACAATGTGAAATATGCTGTATTCTATTGGGTCTTCTTCAGGCAATAACGTGATACAACTCTGGCCGTCAATATAATGCTCGTTTTACATGCACATCAGAGTCAAAACGGGGATTATAGTCACGGCCAAAAATGGTACTCTCCGACGGCAAAGGGAGTGTACAATGGTGCTATATATACGTCAACATTAGCGTCGGAAATCCCGACATATTTGAATCTGAAATTTTAGGCCTTCGATTGAAATACCGAACGAATCAGCCCCGCCCAGAGCCAACTCAGATTAATTCACCCGCGAGGCAGCAAGCAGGCCATCCGCCACCCATAATATATATCGAAGGTCGTTTTCAAACCTGTGGCTCGGGTTTCTTGAGTCTCTCCCGTGTCTCCGTTCTTCCGTTTTGCCAAGCAATCTGCACCACCCTGGAGCCACACAGCCGTAGCTCTACTACTTCCAGAAGGATGCGAGCTATCGCACACAGAGGGGGGTGTAGTATGCGATCGTTTTTCAGCGCTCGATTCCTCGAGAACGGTAAAAAGGGTGCCAAATTCCGTTCCGCAAGCGTAACGCTCGACTTTTAGCACCATGTCGACAAATCGAGCGCTGAAAAAACGATCGCCCTCACCCCTGTGCGATAACTCGCATCATGACGGATGCTTTCGTATTCCCCTCTGGCCCGAAATATAGGTAATGTATGTTTGGACGAAATATCAGGCATGTGTAATACCGGTATCCATCACATATACCAGGTTATTACGTAGCGGTTCTAAAAAAACACATGCGGTTTTGCACATTTTGTTTGTGCGGTTTCGAGATCTTTGAGCTGGCCCCTGGTGAAAAACGCCTCCATATATTACAGGAAATCTTGTGTTTTTACGAAGGTTTCACAGATGCTCCAAGTACCTTGGAGTAAAGAAAGGAGTATTCGAGATAAAGAACTTCAGGTACTTCGTGTACTCGCAGTATTTGGGCTCTATGTACTTCGGGATACTCTGCTCGTACTCGATTCTGTACTGCGGATACTGCCATACTCGGAGTATGTCGGGGTCCGATACTGCGCGTACTCCTTGCACTCGCAGTGTTTGGGCCTTCAGTACTGCTTATACTCCCAGTTACTCGAAGTATTCAGGCCGCCAGTACTCTAATACTCTCAGTACTCGGAGAACGAAATGTACTCGATACTCCGAGTATACTCGGAATGTGAAGCCTATGAGGAGCATCTTTGCATCACTTTCAAGACTCGGCCGCCATTACTCCCAGGTTCTGGGAGCATGTGACTGGAATTTATAGCATTTCACATTTCACAGATGCTCACAATACCTGGAAGTATTATTATTAAGAGTATTTTCAAAAATAAACACTTCAGGTACTTTGTGTACTCGGAGTAATTCGAGGTTTTGTACGGCGGATACGGCCTGTACTCCCGAGTATTTCGCAACTCAATACTACGGGTACAACGTGTACTCGGGGTTCTGTAATGACCATACTCCCAGTACTCGCAGTATTTGGACCTTTCAGTACTCCTCATACTCCAAATACTCCGAGTAAAGAGACCGCCAGTGCTGTAATACTCTCAGTACTGGGAGTATGAAAAATACTCGATACCCCTACTCGGAGTATCGGGTATACTCGGAGCGCCTGTGACTTGCTTTGTATCAACATAGCCCGATACTGCGGATACTGCCCGTACTCGCTGCCAATTTCGATACTACAGTAGTAGTAGGAGAGTACGGAGTGCTTCTGCCGTGGGTACTGCTAATGCAGAAAAGCAGTCGCAGCTGCTACTGTATTACAGTAGTAGTCGGTACCCCGAATTAAGAGCGCCCAAGACAAGAGCATTCGGGATTAAAAAGCGGTCAAAAAAAGGTATGTCCCGCCTAAACTAAAAAGCTACAGATAAGAGCAATGTTGTAGTTAAGAGCGCGTGTTTAGGCTTGTCAAGGGGCGCTCTAAAATCGGGGTACCCACTGACTGTATGTACGTAAGAAGAGTAAGAGTACATGCAGGCATGCAGGCATGCAAGGATCGTGCATCTGCAGAGCACCAGGCAGCAGTCGTGAACCGATTCAAAAATATGAAAATTACTTTAAACTTTTTTCGGGAGAAAACGTGCGTAGTCCAAGAACAGAGATCGAGATGCTCGCAGGGAGCGTGGAGTAAGCTACAGCAGTACGAGGGGGGGGGGGGGGCACTGGAGGTACTGAGAATGCTGCCGGTGTGTCAGAGGGTTCGAGAGTGCTCACGTGCTCATACTGCGAGAGCACGCGAGCACTCGCAGCTCGCAGTACACTCGAGTATCAAAATGAGCATGCGGTCAAGATGTGGTTGATACAGCGTTCGTTGTATATTTGAGTCCTGCCTTCTGCGTTGCCATGTTGCCACATTGCACGTTGTGTATTGGTTGATTGCTCTTTTGGGGTTTTTTTCACTCACCAAATATGCCACGTACTGCTACGAGTACAGCTACTGTACGTACGAGTACACCTGTACACTGTTAAACGAAACGATGCGGCGCAATTATTTTCCATCCACACCTTTTTGCCACGGGCGCCCTCCAGCTTGCACTGGTTGTTGTGTGGAAAGGATTGCCCGGTAGGTATTGGCAAGGTCAAGGTCACAGGAGAAGAAATTTTTGAAATCGGAGTTTCTGGCGTTGATAGCGACGAGTCTAGGTGTCACGACGGCGATTATGAGGTAGTCCTTTGGGCTGCAACGGGTTTCGTAGATATTTTGGAAGGCGTTTTTGTTTAGGGACATTTCTAAGAGACACGTCAGCCAGCGACGAGCTGCCCCACAGCAGCCCCAGGAGCCCACAGCAGCCACCTATATCTGTGTAAGCCAAGAGGGATTCGTTTAGCTACCCACGCCGCTGCATTCAGGTCCAATTCCAGGTGGATGGGAGGTCTGGTATCAGTTTTTTGGCCCTCCCAAGTCCGTCATCAAACCAGAGCGTTTTGGCCGGGTGAGCTGCTGGCATCGGCCGCGCCAGGCCACCTGCCAATTTGATACTGATGGCACCATCGCCGCTGAGGGCATCGCTGTGTAGCTGAAGTCCTACGCTTGCCACAGCATCCAGGAGTTGTTATTTTTAGTTAAGGGCCTGGTATTGTAGGTGGTTGTTTGTAGAAGCAAAAAACTCCAATTTTCAACGGTTTTTGTGACAAGATGCCAGGCCAGAGGGCTATATGCGGTGCATGGACGAGTACCAACCTGTGTACGAGGGGTTTGAAAGGGAACGCAGCAGTAGTGCTGGAATGTAGACATCTTACAACATGGGGCATGTGGCCATACGGGATCGTCCCAACCTCGTGTAGGTACTACGTAGGCATACGTAGCTAGGGTCTCATGATGCGGAACGATTACAGTAGTTGCTGTCCCAAACCCATTGCCGCCGTTATGTACCCGTTTACAGTACCGGCCCGCTCATAAGAAACCAGAAATCGTGCTTAGGCTGACTTTCTTATTTGAGAAAGGGGTGTGTCCCAAACTAACTTCAGTATAACAACTGTCGACTTTCTTATTTCCCCGTAATGTTTAGGCTGAGTTTCTTGTGGGGCACTTTCTTGTGAGAGGGCTGGTAGTGTATCTGTCGTGGCTTTGTTACCACAGAGCTCGGCACGGACACTGTCTGGGTGTGTGTGTTCTTCACATCAAACCGTCCTTTGTGCTGGATGTCGACGGGTATGTACGAGTTTACAAAAGAACGGTTAAATTTAGTGTGAAGAACACGCACATATACCTGGTATACCTGATACGCACTGCTTCACCAGCATACGACTCGTACTACTTTACTACTTTGCTCGTATATACGAGTAAAGGGCGAGCTACGCCAAAGAAACACTTCAACAACATCAACATTTTGAACGCAAGGGGGCAATCAGTACCCATCAGATGTTATTGCAGCAGCTGTTACGTAGAGATGCCAACTGAAAAGACCACGCAACACACAACCTTCGCTGCTGCTGGTATACCCTTCGCACACCCAACGCCCGAAGCCCAAT
Organism: Saccharina japonica; assembly: GCA_008828725.1. NCBI lineage: Eukaryota > Phaeophyceae > Laminariales > Laminariaceae > Saccharina > Saccharina japonica. Next base: position 17,739 of record MEHQ01001216.1, read on the forward strand.
GGATCTCGATACGAGTGGCTGCCTGCTGCTTTCCCTCGCCATGCAGGCACGAGCGAGCGTGCCTGCCCGGCGATGCGCTCTGCCGACGAAGAGAGGAGCGCCCAAAACAAAGCATTGAAACAAAACAACCAACTTCGGAAAGCACGCAACTTTCGTATCACAACATACCTTTCTGCATGCTCGACAATGGTGGCGCCTCATTCGCCACGTGAACTGTATCCCGCACGCCGTGCAAGCCTTGCTCCCGCTCCCGCTTCCTATCGCCACAATGGACCCCTCCGTCTCCCCCCCACCCCTGGAGCCATTGGAGGTGAAGGAGCTGTAGTTCAGGCGCCTGGAGCTCGCGGTTCTTAGACCGTCCACGACCTTTCGCGAGGAACGTCGTCCGGAGAGGAGGCCTCCACCGCCCCCGCCCCCCGTCCTCACCGGCGCCCGCGCGGGAAGGGGGAGCTGTATGTCATCCGTGTCACTCATGTGGGGTGTCCAGGCCGCGGTTGAGAGATGTACCTCCTTCCTTCAGGAAGGCGCGCGCAACTACCCAAAGCAAAATTATGTATGTACCAGCGAGCAACGACTTTTGGTACCAATGAGGATACATCCTCATTGTTTGGTACCATATTTCCAAATATTTCCAAATATCGGAAATAGGGTTTCACATAAATATGCGGCATGTTTCAGAGGGGATTGGGGTTTGTTTTCTTTTAGCGGGCTTTTCGGTTTCATCTACGAATCATCGTGTATCGTGTATATCAGACGTTTCATTTAAATTTCTCGTTGTTATTTTTTATCTTGGTTTTTGTGGAGCAATTTGGTTTTGGTCGACGGATTGACAGAGATGGAGACATGGAGGAGGTACCGAAGCCAAAAGGACGGTTCGTCTTTTTTGTTTTGATAATTATAAAGAGAGGGCCGGCCGGGCACGGGAAGAGTGATCGGTCGATCGGTCGTTCAAGCGCAACGTCACCCGGCAACTACTGCAACCAAAGAAGTACCAAATCGTAGATCGGCGTAGTTGGTCGCTCGATTGCCCCCAACCCACAACCCACAGCCATAATACGTACATATGGCGCGATCACAACAACATTACGTAGCAGCAAGTAGTAGCGCATAGCAGGTCCAGGATCTAAAATCGAACGAGGCACCAACAACAAGCAGCTCTCGCGTGAGACCCATACCATGAAGCTTGGTGACCCGGTTCAGCCTACTGCTGCTACTACTGCCGTCGCTCTGTCGAGCTTGTCGGCTGACCTTCTAGCCGACTGCCTGCGTTTTCTGCATGCGGTAGACCTGTGTCGAGTCGGGCGCGCTTCGAGAAAAACGCGAGGGGGAACGGATATCGTGTACAAGTTCAAGCGAAGCCTGTGCGTCGCGCAAGACGCGCCTTTTCTGGACGACGATGGGTTATGGAACCTGCTGCGCCGGTGAGGTAGCTCCGACCTGCTCCATTCGCCCTGGGTCGGGTGGTGTTGTGGGTCGTTGTGTCTTATTATGTCGATACAGATAGATGGGGTCTGTTGAGCTTTCGTTGCACGAGAAAAGCGGGTTCGGCCACAAGGCGGCGAGCGATCGGCCGCTACGTGTATACCTGGTATACAACAAGCAGGTAGACGGCAGACGGTAACGTTACAGTTTGTTGTTGCGCGTTCTGTGCAGGCGCCAACATCGAGCTTATATCCACGCATGTTTCGCATGTTCGCACAATGAACCTGGAGCAAGCCGAAGAACTAGTCGTACTACTGTAGGGTAGTCTACGTACATGCCTATTAATAATATTATTTCGAAAGCAGACTGCACCCCCTGTCGGGAGCGTGCCTGCTGCGAAACAATCGTGTCCGTACAGCAGTGAGTGATGAGTGAGTGGCAGCCTAAGACCGACACGGCAGCAGGCGACAACTGCTATCTATCGCCGTATCATACTAAAACCCATCGTTACTAGTAATTGGTGGTAATGAGCCGCGACCTCAAATACCTGCAGCAGTCATATCTGCGATGCATCACGCTGGAAAAATACTTGTGTGCTGAACCAACACGAACGAACATCTACGTATCTTATACGTAGTGTCCAACAAAAAAAAGGGCTTGATTAAATTATTGATTATTTTGACATTTCCGTGGTTGATTAACTGCGATTATTTGATTATAATCAAGTAGCTGTTGATTAATCATGTTTGGGTGAATAATCACGATTATTGATTATTTGTACCGAAATGGAAGGCGTTTTCATGCGAGAAAATTGGCGTCGCTACTCCGCAGACCAGCACAGCTCCGCACACCAGCAAACAACAGGCCGCGGCAGTCTCACAGTACGGGTACAGCACATTGCACGCGGTAGTAGGTATGTTTTCCGTTGCGAAGAGTCAGTCACGAAAATAATCACAGATAATCACCAAATATGGGTTGGTTGATTAATCATGATTATTTTTCAAAAGTTGGCACCATACTAGTGGAACCTCACAGCAGTGCCGCGGAAGTTTCGCAGTACGAGTACAGCACACTGCACGCGGGAATGGGTATGTTTCCGTAGGGAAAAACGTACAGTTACGAAAATAATCATGATTAATCACCAAAAATGTGTTGGTTGATTAATCATGATTATTTTGAAAATAATCAAATAATCACGGCCTCGGTGATTAGTTTTTTATTATAAATAATCACATAATTTAATCAACTAAAATGTTGATTATTTTGGTTGGTTAACAACACTAGGGAGGGGATTACTAAAAAAAGATGGAATTAGACCTCGAAACAAACAGAGTTGAAAGGCAGGGGATTTGGGAAATTAAATAATTTCCGCGACAGAGCCCAGTAACTAAAGTCACTGGGAATTCCTTTCTTTTGCTCCTGCCCAACTGCTGCCCACTGCGCACTGCTGTTGCTGCTGCGGCTGCCCATTTCAATTTATTTACGAGTGCCCTCCTGATCACTGGAGGAAGGCTTGATTACTCCGCGTTAGCTCGATCGCGCTGGCTTGGCACGGACACATTCAGGTGGTTGGTAGAGCGAGAAATTCCCTGTGACTTTAGTCACTGGGTGCTGTTGTGCAGGAGTCCAGCGTCCAGCGGGTCATTTGACTGACACACAGACGACACACAGCAGTAGTGCAGTACGTCGTAGCAGCATCATCCAGCAGTAGTACATAATAGAGAGAGTTCATACTACGATTATTGATTCGGATCGAATGTCATTTGTGAGTGCTATTTTATCACCAAATGTCACAGACGCAGGCGGGGCGGCGGGGAGTGGGTCGGGGCTTCAGACCGTTCACGCTGTGGCCGTTGATCGTGGAAAGTACGGATACGTACGAGTAATAATATCAATCCATACGAATATCCTTTTTGCGGTTCGGAAGCTTTTCTCGGATGTATGTATGTATGTATGTATGTATGTATGTATGTATGTATGTATGTATGTATGTATGTATGTATGTATGTATGTATGTATGTATGTATGTATCTATGTATGTATGTATGTATGTATACTATGTATGTGGAAATGTTTACCTCCATGAAGTTATTTTTTACTTTCTTTCATGGAAGTAAATTGACTTATTTGTATGTGGAAACTTTCATGGAAGTAAACCGCATTTACTTCCGTTCCATGGAAGTAAACAAATCCACGTCATCAGTCAATTTACTTCCATGAAGAAAGTTTTTTGCCATCATCGGGGAAGTAAATACGGTTAACTTCCATGAAAGTGTTTTTACTTTCCTGGACGTAAATTGACTTATTGTGGAAACTTTCATGGAAGTTAACCGTATTTACTTCCATGTAAGTAATAACAACTTCCACCATGGTTCCGTGGGAGTTGAGGGCCTTCGGCCACTAGACAGGTCTAGTGTGGTTCTGCGCTGCGCGCTACATAAATTTTAATATCCCGTTGTTTGTAATGTATCCACGTTTTGGCAATCAGGATGGGCCTTGAGACCAACGGGGAGTAGGGGGTGAGTCTCGATTGCCCTCACGCTATAGAATAGATTTTTAGCTTCTAGTGCTAGAGAAGTTAAGCTAAAATATACACGCTTTCCGGGACATCAAGTCCACTGGGAAATAACGAGAATCTCTACCATTTTTGTTTTTTCCTTTGTCCATACGACCACGCGGATTTTATGGATTAATATCAGACAACTGCCCTCTTCTCCAGGCAGGTACGACCCTATTCTTAGCTTTCAGGGAGAGGTACGGTTGGCGATTATATCCGAGCGGGTGTGTATGATAGCCCCCTCGCATAATTCCTATACCCGGTACAAGGCAGTGCGAGGTAACAGCATATTCATCTTAAATCTAACTATTATTCCCCGCGAGTATATACAGGAAGTGGCGAGTAGGTCCAAAAATTCGCACCCACGGCCCGGATAACGGCCCAAATTGTAACCAGGTTACGAGTACTTAACTTTGGGCATGCGATTCCCCCACTGATAGAAATTGTTAGCCGGGGGCATATCCGGAGAAAAAATTTGGCAGGCAATGATAAATTTAAGAACCTGACCCCCACTAATGCGTCGCCAACAGGTTTACCGGTGAACACAGACACAGCGCCAAAATTGGATCGTTAGCTTATCTCGCTCTGTAGCGCTGTTCTTGCAAAAAAAGCTGATCCGCTGATGTGATGTCAGCAGGGGGGGGGGATGCGCGCTTTGATAGGCTTTGCAATGTGTACCTCTGGTTCAATTGTAATTGAAGACTATCAATGCTGTTTACCCCTCGCGGTCACGATGGGGCGCAACATGGGTTTAGATACCAACAACACGATTTACCTTAAAACGTCCACGGCCCCGGGCGTTATTAATACACCCCTCGTTTTGCGACATAAGCATATGTTGTGCCGCGTAGAAGCATAGTACCTTGTACCTGATGATTTTGTTCGCAGGTGCTGGTTATCACAACCGGTGTGCCGGCGTTTGCGCACGTTGTCACGATCACGTGGTTGGCTCCTACAATTCGGGTAGTATAAACCCCACGTTTTATTTATTTTAATATATTTACACATATATTTTCATTTACTGTTGGCATATTCGCGCGGACATGATTACAACCACCTCGGCGTTTCCTGGTGCATTCTTGTAGCAAGGCGCAATCGTGTCCCCGCAACGGACGGCCGCTTTTGTGCACGTCGGCGTGCGTACCCCCGTCCGCGGGGAGGGCTGTGTGCTGTGGCGCAAGGACAACGTAACCGCTGTGTTGTCATGATGCAATTAATGTTGGCTAGACAGTCACCGTTGATGGCAGGCCTTGCCGTCCCATGTGTCTACAATTTTTATCTGGTGGGTAAACGTATTGTGTGCTCTTGCTTAAGCGAAGGAGGTGTCGCAGTTGCGCTTGTTTTCTTGTGCACGTCACCTGTGCCGTTAGTCTGGAGGAGTCGTTTCGTGCACCGTTTATTTTCCTCCGTGGATATGCCGCGTTTCGTAGTTTGCGCATCTGCTTCTGCGAAGCAGGTGTATGACGCGTACCGTTGATGGCAGGCCGTGCCGCTCCATGCGTCTACCATTTTCGTCTGATGGGCGAACGTATTGTGTGCTCCTGCTTCAGCGAAGGAGGTCCCGCAGTGGCGCTTGTTTTCTTGTGCACGTCTCCTGTGCCGTTGGTCTGGAGGAGTCGTTTCGTGCATCGCTTAGTTTCCTCCCTGGATATGCCGCGTTTCGTAGTTTGCGTATCTGCTTGGGTGTATGACGCGTACCGTTGATGGCAGGTCGCGCCATCCCATGCGTCTACCATTTTCGTCTGATGGATGCACGATTTGTGTGCTCCTGCTTCAGCGGAGGAGGTGCCGCAGTGGCGCTTGTGTCCTTGTGCATGTCTCCTGTGCCATTTGTCTGGAGGAGCCGTTTCGTGCACCGCTTAGTTTCCTCCATGGGAATGCCGCGTTTCGTAGTTTGTGCATCTGGTTCTGCGAAGCAAGTGTATGTCGCGTATCGCGGTGTGTGCATCTGCTTCAGCAAAGCAGTTGTCGCAGGACGTTGGCTTCCTCCTGCATGTATCATTTGCCGTTCATCAGAGGAAGTTTTCGTGGGCCGTTGATGGCCTCCGTATGTGTGCATGTCTCCTGTGCCGTTTGTCTGGAGGAGTCGTTTCGTGCACCGCTTAGTTTCTCCGTGGGAATGCCGCGTTTCTTAGTTTGTGCATCTGGTTCTGCGAAGCGAGTGTATGACGCGTATCGTGGTGTGTGCATCTGCTTCAGCGAAGCAGGTGTCGCAGGTCGTTGGCTCCCTCCTTCATGTATCGTTTGCCGTTCATCAGAGGAAGTTATCGTGCATGTCTCCTGTGCCGTTTGTCTGGAGAAGTCGTTTCGTGCACCGCTTAGGTTCCTCCGTGGGAATGCCGCGTTTCGTAGTTTGTGCATCTGGTTCTGCGAAGCAAGTGTATGACGCGTATCGCGGTGTGTGCATCTGCTTCAGCGAAGCAGGTGTCGCAGGTCGTTGGCTTCCTCCTGCATGTATCGTTTGCCGTTCATCAGAGGAAGTTATCGTGCATGTCTCCTGTGCCGTTTGTCTGGAGGAGTCGTTTCGTGCACCGCTTAGTTTCCTCCGTGGGAATGCCGCGTTTCTTAGTTTGTGCACCTGCTTCGACGCGTATCGCGGTGTGTGCATCTGCTTCAGCGAAGTAGGTATCGCAGGTCGTTGGCTTCCTCCTGCATGTATCGTTTGCCGTTCATCAAAGGAAGTTATCGTGCGCCGTGTATGGCCTCCGTATGTGTGCCGCTTATTGCCGCCGGATCGGATTACGTGGTTACCTGTGTTTTCGTGTGCGTAGCAGCCGTTCACTGTGGTGGACGGTGTGCTTTTGCTTGCTTCAGCGAAGGAGGTGTCACAGTGGCGCTTGTTTCCTTGTGCATGTCTCCTTTGCCGTTTTTTTTCTGGAGGAGTCGTTTCGTGCAGCGTTTATTTTCCTCCGTGGATATGCTGCGTTTCGTAGTTTGTGCATCTGCTTCAGCGAAGCAGGTGTATGCCGCGTATCGCGGTGTGTGCATCTGCTTCAGCGAAGCAGGTGTCGAGGTACAGTACATCTTACGAAAATAAGCATCATGATTAATCACCAAAATGAGTTGTTTGATTAATCATGATTTATTTTAAAAATAATCAAAAATAATCAACGGCCTCAAGGTGGTTAGTTTTTTAATTATGAATAATCAACATAATTTAATCAACTAAATGTTGATTAATTCTTTGGGTTGGTTAACAACACTAATTATACGTGCTTTGGTTCGTTCTTTTTGGCCCTTTTTGGAGAGAAAAAAACGTCAGGATACAGCAGCAGCAGCACATGTGCTGGCCGGAGCAACAACAGCAGCGGAACAGCACAGCAGCAGTATGACACACGCTGGGCTTGCCGGTCTAACACTTGAACCCTCTGTACTCGTACTCAATTTCTCGTGTGTCCCCTGCTTCCTCAACGCGACACGTACCTCGTTCGTATTGTTATTCGGCATATTTATGAAAAAATATATAAACCTGATCAAGGGCGGGTGAAAAACCACACTCACATTTTTGCATTTGGGGCCGATTGGGGGGGGGGGGGGGGTATTTTTCAGTTCCTATACTAAATCTAAATCCTATATAACCAATGACTTTTCCAGTTCCTATACTAAGTCCTATATAACCAATGCTTGCAACGCACTCGACATTCCATGCCAAGCCTGCCGATCCCACGACTCTTCGGGGCCTTCTGATCCACCTTTGAGCGAGCTCATAGCTCCTTTGTTCCGCTCACTACTGCTGCAGTCGCTGTCACTACGCAGTTGCGGCCTACTCGTATAGGTCGCAGCGCCGCCCAGTAGTATTGTAGTACTATGGAAGGCCTTGTATATCAAGCAGGGGGGGGGCGGCTCTATACTGTCCCCTGTGTTCAGTTTTATATAGTTATTGTACAGGCGTAGAGGGAGGGGACGGTCTGAGGTACCCCCCCCCCCTGTCAAAAGGTCAAAGTTCGACGTGGTCGAAAAAATATTTTTCGACCACCCCTCGCGTAGACTCGACGTAGACGATATGCAGATATCGGCTCTTCTGAGAAAATATCGGCTCTTCTGAGAGAACATGACCGTGATGGGAGAAGCAGAACACAAGCGCTTAGTTGCTCGGCGTACTTGTATGAGTCGTGGGTCGTGGGTTGCTGGGTGCTTGGTGCTGGGTGCTGTGGATCATGGATGCTTGGTGCTTGGTTTTGTCGGACGGGAGGGGTCTTTGGGACACGAACAACATCAGGCGCAACGAACGGTCGTTAGTCTTATTCAGAGGTGCTTCCCTCCCGTCCCCCATCGTATCCATCCCCAAGACCGCTGCGACGGATCACACGATATGTTCTAATACTGCTACTGTACTACTGTACTACTACTACTACTACTACTACTACTACTACTACTACTACTACTACTACTACTACTACTGATCGAGATTGACGAGTACCGGAGCCGTTTGTTCCTCTGTTTTCTTTATTTTGCGGCATCTGTTAGTTTCGCCTCTCTTCCCCTTTCCCTTTCGTTGGTGTTGGCCCCTCACCCTTCCTTCCCATGGGTTGGGGGGCAAGGGACTTCCTTGCTGTTTTCGCGTTGGTCCTTGTGTAGTCACAACCAATTTGGTTACAAACGTACGGGTACGTGATACGTTTCAGCAGTGATTTTTTTTAACTATTATTACGGTAATTACGGGTAATACAGGTAACTTATAACATTACGGGTAACCACGAAGAAACGGCAGCTACGATTACTCGTATAATAACTAACTCCAAACGGTCCCTTTGGATCAACCGGCAACGAAGCACTAAGCACTAAGCACCCAACAACCCACGACCCACGACTCATACGCCGAGCAACTACGCGTATGTGTTCTGCTTCTCCCATCACGGTCATGCTTCCTCAGAAGAGCTGAGATCTTCATATCGTCCATGAAGATTTGATTTTTATATAGTTCCACCGAGATTTGGATTTCAAACGATCTCGACTACTCGCAAGTTATGGATGATCCGCCCCGTGGTCTATTCGGGCTGTTGGGCGGTGACGTGGATACGTACTGCTGTAGTCCTTTTTGAGGCTGTCGCAGATGGTAAAAAGGGGGTATAGTTCGGTCAAACGGGGTGAAAAAATGGCCAATCGGGGGGAGTAGATACATTTAGTAGGTACGTGGGGTTATCCCCCCCCAAGATGTGGTCAAAGGGGGGACTTCGTTTGCTCTCTCGTGCGCCGCCGTCCCGTTAGGCCCAAGGACGTGCCTGAAAAAAACAAATAGTTGTGTGCGTGCTTGGCATGGGCTTCGGGCATCTCGCCAGGGCTTCGGAATGGCGTTTGAGGCCTGTTTGGGCCCGCGGGAGCGCGTTCCGCGGGCGCATTCTGACCCTACCCCCAAATGACCGTAAAACCAGGGGATATACCCCCCAAATGACCATTTCCAAAAAAAAAGAAGTAAAAGGGGGAAAACAAAGAGAGAAAAACTGAGGAAAGTGACAACCACAAAGCAAACCAAAAACCAGGACAAACAAAGCAAGTAAAGTCCATCAACATGCATGGAGAGCTACAAGAGTAGTAGTAGCTATCTATACGCACGCACGTTCAAGACGAGCAAAAAACAAAAGAAGAGCGAAAGAACTACGAAGAGAAACAAGAGAAAGAGAATTACCAGGTAGAAAAAAAAAAGAGAAAAAAAAAACAAAAAGGCAAAGCTAGGCAAGAAGGGGAAAAAAGAAAAAAGGGAAGTGGGAGCAGGGGCGTCCAGAAAAAAAGAGAAAACGACACACCACACCCCCAGAGGTCGGAATAGAAAACCGTTGCAACCGTTGTGATCACATGATGAAATAAGAAAATGGAAAAAAAAAATTGTCTTAATTTTCATTTGGTTTCACTTGGTTTTAGTAACCCCCCCCCCCCCCGTAACGAACAAAAAATTATGTGAGATATCGAAAAAAAAACCCGACCACCCTCGTTGGAGGGGAAAAAAAAAAAAAAAAGGGAAGGCAATTTCGCCTCATACAGAAGGCGATACGGGCTTCCCTACGCTAGCTACTTCGGTACTGGACAGGTACGCATCGTGACGATGATTGCCATATATATCCAGTCGTCAGGTTTTTGGGCAACCCATCTCCCTGCCCTTCCCACTCCCCCCGTCGTGCCCCAGCCCAGGCCACCCTCCCTGGGCGCATTGGTGTCAACGGTTCGTGTCACAGTTGCATCCGCAGCCGCCGCATGCCGCTTTGCTGCATCACTCCTCTCAGCATCATCCCATTTCCGCAATAAAAAACTCCGCCCCGGTCATCGACCACTCGAAACCACCGGCCGGCCTTCTGTGCTGCCCCGCGCCACCCTTCTGGCCTGGTGCCGAACGCCTTGGGGTCCTCCTCGAGGCGCCCCATCCACAGAGTCCTTCTCCTGTCCAAATGAGTAGCCCCTAGCACCGACCATGTCCCCGAACATCACCCTCCTCGGCAGCCACTCCCCCCCCATGGACGAAAATGGTGACTCCCCGGGTCGGCACAACCTCGCACGGTGTGGAAACCCTACACTCGCCGGTCGATCACTGATTGGCTGGGACTCAAAAATAAGGACAGCACCACCCGGGGACGATAGGTTTCCATCCCCGGATCGAACGTCCGTCTACACATCTACAACTCAAACATCACGGGGACAAACACCGAGTTTTCCCGGTCGACTTCGCCCCGCATGGTGTGGAAACCCCAACCCCACCGGCTGATCGCTGATTGGCTGGGGCTCGAAAATAAAGCCAGCGCCACCCGGGGGCAATAGGGTCCCATCCCCGGATTGGAAACCCCTCCATACTACAACTCCAACAACTCGGGGACGAAACCCGTGTTCCCCCGGGTCGACACCGCCCCGTACGGTGTGGAAACCCAAACCCCGCTCGCTCTATCACTGATTGGCTGGGATAGCTTTGAGGTTCCGCCGCAAGCGGGCAGGATAAAGTCCCATCCCCGGAATTCAATCCTTCCATAGATTTACCTTATAACGGGGACGGAACATGTCATCCTCCGAGTCAATGCTGGCCTGCATGGCTTGAAAACCCCAAACCCACTTGCTGTATCACCGATTGGCTCAGGCTCGGGGAGCCAGCGCCACCGGTGGAAGACAAAGAGTCATCCCCGCATCATGAAAAGTTCCATACATTTACCACTCCGAAAACACGCGTACAAAAATGGCGACCCCCCGGGTCGACACCGCCTCGCAAGGTGTGAAAATCCCAGCCCCGCCGGCCGATCGCTGATTGGTTGGGGCTCGAAAATATAACCAGCGCCACCCGGGGAAGGTATTACGCGGATCCCAGGTCTACAATTCCAACAAGCCCGCGACAAAACGCCCCCCCCCCCGGCTCTGTAACACCCTTACGGTGTAGAAACCCCAGCTCCGGGTTGGCTCTAGCACGGATTGGCTGGGAACTGGGGTAGATTTGAGGTTCCACGGCACCCGGGGAGGGTAAGGACCCATCCCCGGATAATCAATCATTCCATACGTCTACAACTCCGACAAACCAGGGACAAAAAAATGATCCCCCGGGTCGATACCGCCCCGCACGATGCGGAAATCCCAACTCCACTGGCCCTATCACTGATTGGCTGAGGTTCGGAGAGCCAGCGCCACCCGGGGAGGGTAACGTGTCATCCTCGCATCATAAACACTTCCATGCATTTACAAATCCAACACACCGGGGACGAAAATGGCGACTCCCCGGGTCGATACCATCTCGCACGGTGTGGAAGCCCACCCCCGCCGGCCGATTTATGACTGGCTTGGGCTCGAAAATAAAGCCAGCGCCACCCGGAAATATTTAGATCCGTCCCCGGATTCCACATCTACAACTCCAACGAATCGGGGGCGAAAACGGTGGCCCCCCCGGGTAGATAACACCCCTTACGGTGTGGAAACCCCAGCTCCGGGTCCGCCATTGGTGGGCTGGAGTTCGTGAAGCCGGCGTCCCTCACCAATGTGAGCAAGAAGGCTTAGATAGTTCGTTAAACCTGATATAGTATCGTAGACCTATTTGTTTCATGAAGTGGTTGTACATTCCGCATGGATCACCATTTACAGCCTTCGCTTGGCGCAGCCCAATAATAAAAAAATTGCCGCGCGAAGCGCGCCGATATTTGCGCTTATCCCTATTGTTTAATGCTGCTCGGTAGTGATGGTGGTGGTGTCCAAAGGACCGATAGCTTTCATCCCAGCGTTTCCCGGAGCGCCAATCCAATTGGCCGAGCCCGCCCCCCCCCCCCTGCCCGCCCTCGGCCAATGAGGGGCTGCGGCGCTCGCGACGTTAGTTGCCTGCCGGGGGAACGTCGAGATCCCGCCGCATCCGCGGAGGAATAGGGTCCAATCCCCGGATCAGGAAAAAATTCCTCACATCTTCAACTCCGCAAAACCGGGGACGAAAACGGCGATCCCCCGCGTGGATACCGCCCCACACTGTAGGGAAACCCCTACGCCATGGGCTGATCGCTGATGGGCGGGCCCGTGGAGCCGACGTACCGCCCAGAGGGGGTAAACTCGTAAACTCCTATCCTCGGATCATAAGTCCTTGCACCCATCTACAACTCCAACAAAACGGGGACGAAAACAGATATTCCCCGGGTGGAACCCGTCCCGCACGGTGTGGAAATCCCAACGCCACTGGGTGGTCGCTGATTAACATTGAGGTTTCGCCGCACCAGGGGAGGATAGGGGTCTATCCCTGGGTCAGAAACCCTTCCATACGTGTTCAACTCCGCCAAACCGGGGACGAAAATAATGATACCCCGCGTCGATACCGGGCCTCAAGGTGTGGAAACCCCACTCCCACTGGCTCTATCATTGATTGACTAAGGTTCTTGGAGCCATTGCCACCCAGGGAGGAAAGGGTACCATCCCCGCATCCTAAATGCTTCCATACATTTACAACTGCAACCAACCTGGGACAAAAATGACGACCCCCCGGATCGATACCGCCCTGCACGGTGTGCAAACCCCAATACAACTCGGGCTGATCGCTGATTGGCTGGGCTTCGTGGAGCCAGCGGTACCCGGGCAGGATAGGGTCCCATCCCCGGATCAAGTATCCTTCCACACATCTACAACTCCGACAACCCGGGGACGAAAGCGGTGATCCCCCGAGTCAATGCCGCCTCGCACGGTGTCGAAACCCAAACCCCATTGGCTGATCGCTGATTGGCTGGGGTAACATTAAGGTTTCGCCGCACCCTGGAAAGATAATATCCCATCCCCGAATCAGTCGCCCCATACATTTGCAACTCCGACAAACGGGGGATGAAAGCGGTGACCCCCCGGCTCGATACCGCCCCGCACTGTGTGGAAACCCCAACCTCAATGGCTCTATCACTGATTGGCTGAGTTTCGTAGAGCCAGCGGCACCCGGGGAAGGTAAGAGTGACATCCCCGGGTCGTAAATTATTCCATACATCTACGATTCCTACAACCCGGGGACGAAAACGACGATCCCTCGAGTCGATATCGCCCCGCACGGTGTGGAAATCCCAACCCCACTGGCTTATCGCTGATTAGCTGGGGCAACATTGAGGTTCCGCCGCACCCGGGAAGGATAAGGTCCCATCCTCGGTTCATAAGTCCTTCCATACATCTACAACTCCGTCAAACCGGGGACGAAAATGATGATCACATAGGTCGACACCGCCGCGCACAATGTGGCAACCCCAACCCCACTGGCTCTATCACTGATTGGCGTGGAGCCAGCAGCAGCCAGGGAGGATAGTGTGCCGCCCCCGGATCATGAATCCTTCCATAGTTACAACTTCGACAACACGAGGGCGAAAACGATTATCCTCCGGCTCGATACCGCCTCGCACGGTATGGAAACCCCAACCCTACAACTACCCCTACTACTGGGTGATCGTTGATTGGCTGGGGTAACATTGAGGTTCCGCCGCACCCGTGGAGGATAGGCTTCCATCCCCGGGCCATAAATCCTTCCATACTTCTACAACGCCGACACTTCGAGGACGAAAGCGGTGACCCCCCGGATCGATACCGCCCCGCACGGTGTGGGATCGCCAACGTCACTGGCTCTATCATTGATTGACTGAGTTTCGTGAAGCCAGTGCCGACCGGAAAGGCAGTAGTGGACAAAGCATGATAGTAGATCTTCCTAAGGTAGCTATTCAGGCACTCTGGTTGGCTAAGGGTATGTTTTACGGGGCTCAACCAACTTGGACTCTTTCCCAGCCACAGCATCCCGAGATCCCGAGTCCACCTAGAGTCTTTCCAAGCTCCAGCATCAACGCCGGCCGAGTCAACCTAGAGTCTGACCAAGCACATTATCCCAGCACTGCCCACTGGCATAGGGTTAGGGTTAGGGTTCTTGTCGGAGGGTCGGCTTCAGGCGCCAAGCACAAACCCCCCGTGAAGATCTACTATCAAGGTTTGTCCACCCCTCACGGGAAGGATAGGGTACGAGCTGGTTCAAGCATATCGCCCCAAATTTCGTCAGTTACGTCACGTATTTGGTATAATACTGACCTGCATGAACAGTAGTGGAAGAGGGTGACATTGCCTTTTTATTTATTTTTAAGACCTAGGACTGGCACTACCACCAAAAATGTGTCCAGGCCTTTGAAGGCGTCAATATTAGTCAGGCGTTTCCGCAGGAAAAAAAACATTATTTCCCCCCATTTTATTTCTGAACGAGCCATTTCCAGGTGATCCAAGGCATAATTTTACATCTCACGCATATATTCGAACTGACTGCGTAGGATCATTATTAAGTCATAGTTAACGCCCAAAATCGAATCGTTACTGAAACTAAATACTTACGGGGTGAAGCTGGAGTTTAGCACGTTTACCGCACAAAGGTCAAAATGTCCAGGGCTTGTCATGGGCCGTTTGTCCGGGCCGGGCCGGGCTGAGACTTTGGAAAAAGTGATGGGCCGGGCCGAGACTTTTGTAAAATTGATGGGCCGGGCCGTCAGCATTTGAAAATGTGATGGGCTGGGCCGGGCCGCGGCCCATCCTCTGAGAATTTGATGGCCCGGGCCGGGCCGGAGCCCATGCTCTCGAAATTTGATGGGCCGGGCCGGGCCACGGCCCATGAGTTGTGGGCTCTACATGGGCCGCTCCGCCCGGCCCATGAGGCGGCCCATGTGTTTTGACGGGCCGGCCCGGACCGCTGCCCATGCTATATGGTGTGCTACCGATACTGCTACTACGACCTCCACTGTGCCCATGAGGCGGCCCACGTGTTTTGACAGACCCGCCCGGGCCGCGGCCTATGATATGTGGTGTAATACTGCTATTAATAGTACAGCCACGACTTTTTGGGTGTACTTGGGTCGCTGTCCGCCAAAAACAGCTACGTTCGTACGATGCATCTCCGGCAAATCGCCTCGGGTACTGTGATGCCTTGTGCAAATGTCGGATGAAAGCCTTGGTACGGTAGTGGGTGTACGGACGACATTTTCTCGCCGTCTCCGCGACGCCGGCAGCATGACGCTCTTGCCCTGGTTCGTCCCGCGGCAGCAGAAAGTATTGCACCAGTAGTACCGGGCGTTGAAGCAGCATGTACTATTGCGGCAGTACCGGGCGTTGCAGCAGCATGTTGTATCGCAGCAGTAGCACCGGGTGTTGCAGCAGCACGTGCTGCTGCTGCTGCTGTTGCTGCGGGTATTTTGCAGCAGCACGAGGAGGTGGTGGTCCACAGTTGGGACGGAAGCCATTGGACAAAGTGTGAGTAGTGGGTACTGGTTAGGTGTGTCTCATGGGCCGAAAACAGCCGTCCCTCCAAATCCAGACGGGAAATACGAAAGTACAACGAAAAATCAACATTGAAATGTAACAAAATCACGTCAGCGTACACTTATGCACCTTTTAGTACGGGACAAGATATGGGGCGGGCCATAGGGCGGCCCGTCAAATTCACGGGCCGGCCCATGAAAATTGTCAGACCGGCGCATATAGAGCCCGTGTCTCGTGGGCCTCGCTGCCAAGTGATGGGCCGGGCCGGGCCGGGCCGAGATTTCTGGAAAAACGATGGGCCGGGCCGGGCCGGGCCGTGAATGTTTGCTAATGTGATGGGCTGGGCGGGGCCGCGGCCCACCCTCTGAAAAATTGGTGGGCCGGGCCGGGCCGCGGCCCATACTCTGAAAAATTGACGGGCCGGGCCGGCCCATCAGCATCGACCCATGACAAGCCCTGAAAATGTCTACGCCGTTGTTAAGAAATAAACCCTGAACTTGTGCGCACGTGTTTTATATGCCCCAGCCGAACCATTGGCGTTTTGTTGTTTTTTTCGCCGAAAGTTTGAGATCCCTTGAGACTCATATCTCCCAAACAAAAAATAAATTAAAATCTGGCGGACAAAAAAAGAAAAGAAAGAACAGCCGCCCGGTAACGGGTCGGCAGGGTCAAACTTTAGGGTCTATCTCTCAAAAACGGCGTGGACAGTGCACCATTCAGAAATTTCGAGCGTACCATCCCCGCATAGTAAGTACCTCCATACATTAATAACTCCGACAAACCGGGGATGAAAGTGGCGACCCCCCGGATCGATACCTCCCCGCACCGTGTGGAAGCCCCAAACCCACGGGCTCTATCACTGATTGGCTGAGTATCGTGGCGACAGCGCCACCCGGTGAAGATAGGCTGCCATCCCTGCACCATTAACACATAAATTTACATCTCCGACAAGCCGGGGACGAAAACAATGGTGTCCGGGGTCGATGCCGCCCCGCACGATGTGGAAACCCCAACCCCTCTCGCTGACTGTTTTAGGCTGGTGTTCGTGGAGTTCCGCCGTACCCGTCCGGGGAGGAAAGGGTCCCATCCCGAGATCAGAAACCCTTCCACACATGTACAACTCCAACACACCAAGGACGACAACGGTGTCCCCCTGGGTCGATACCGCCCCACACAGTGTGGAAACCCCATCACGACTGACTGATCGCTGATTGCCTGTGGGGGTAACATCGGGATACGCCGCACCCGGGGAGGATAAGGTCCCATCCCCGGATCAAAATTCCTTACATACATGTACAAATCGAATAAGCCGGGAACGGCAACGAAGATCGCCGGGGTCGATAACGCCCCGCGCGGTTTGGAAACCCCAACTCTGGGCACCCCATTTATGGGCTGAAGTTCGTGAAGCCGGCGGTCCTCACCAATAATGGGCGCAATAAGGTTCGGCGTGTCCGATAACCCCGATCTAATAGACCTATGATTACTTATGAAGTGGTTCTTTCTCCCACATGGGTCGCCATCTGCAGCCTTCGCTTGGTGCAGCCCAACAACCAAAAACGTAAAAGCGTGCCGATATTTTTGCGCTTGAAGTATTTATTTATTTTTCCCTCTGACAATGTGTCGTACATGTCCCAGTCAGACCTTGAATCGAATATCCTCTACCAGATACCTGGTATATAATACCGCAGTAGTTAAGCAACGGTAGTCACTGTTATAACACTCTGAACATATATTCATAATAAGTATATTTGCACTGTATGTGCCTTCGGTTGCGTTTGTTTTTTCTCTGCTTGCGATTTTTGTGTGTCACGTTTCCGCCCCCCCCCATGAGACATGAGTTCACCCCATCTTCCATCCTGCATTAATAGCAATCCACACGCTCGCTGAGACCCAGCGCACGTACTTCATACGTATATGGTGTGCGTGGTTGTGGATGGCATGGCACTGCGGCCGCCCGCACCACCGTTGCTCGGCGATATGCTCTTGGACTGAACGCACATCGCGCGCGAAAACAATATGCCAGGAGAACAGCTGAGACAAACTTAGGTGTTGTTAACCCTTTTAGGACTGCAGTCACCATTTTGGGGACAAATCACTCAAATTCTAAGTAATTTGTCCCCAAAACGGGACTCCAGTCCTATAAGGGTTAATATGAACAGCATATATGTTACATATATATTTGCCTCAGAAATGCTGGGCGGACACACCATAAACGCTGAGACAACCCTATCATATGTGTTAATGTTAACAATGTGGTACGTTGACGTAATGAGCGCCCCAAGTGTTGGAGGCGTCTCTATCAGGAGTAGGAATGGTGCTCCGTCTCGAAAGGGATGCGTGGTCAATGGTCAAATGACTAAGGCAAGCAACAAATGAGTACGCCCCCCCCTCCCCCGTTAATGGTAAAATGACTAAGGCAAGCAACAAATGAGTACCCCCCCCCCCCGTCATATAAATATATGATATATTTATAGGTTGGGTTGGCGTCGGTTGGCAACGACGCTGTAAAACACGCCACTCGCTGCGTGGAGCTAGACAACCAGGGTGCCGTTTTTTTTTGTCATTTTTTTTGGCGGTCACCAAAGCTGGCGGTCGAGTAGATCATTTGTGCGGGGTGGAGAATCTTTGTTCCGCACAAGGGGAATGGTCGTATCACGTAGTGTTAATATGGTAAGGCGTCCGCGAGGCAGTTACATAGTAAAACCCATTGCTGTCTCCGGAAGTAGCCACACCAGAAATTAAATTAACTCATTGAAGCTGTCGTCCATATGCAAGTCCGCCTCAGAGGCGGTTCTTAGCAGGATGCAGCTCACCCTCCATGCGACTCGCCCAATACTCCACGGCGCTTCGCGCTTGGTGCAAGCAAGGCCTGCCTGGTTGGTGAAAACCCAACGTGCTCCGTCCCGGCATTGTAGGGAGGCGAGGGTCTATGGTCATACGACTACGGCCGTGCACGACATGAGTACACCCCCCCTCCTCCCCCTCTTATACGTGCCGCCGGTGTCCTGTTCCTGGCGAGACGATTTCACACCCCACCTCTTTTGGGGATCAACCATGAACAAACGCACGTGTCCGGCGCTCGTCGAGACCACCTTTTTTTTTTTGGTCCATTGCGGGGAGCCTAGAATAAGTAGGACCTCGCGCTAAACGCGAACCCCCCCCCCCCTACATATTTACCTATTTTGTATACCAATATTTGGTCCTATTGATTATTATGGGGGGCCATAGTAAATAGGACCTACGGTTTACGCAAAAACCTATACATTTCCCTTTTTTTATCAACGATTGTTGGTCCTATTTACTATGGTCCCGCGTAATATGACCCCCCTTTATTAGCGATCACTTTACTTTCCAGCTCTCTTGGGCAAAAAGCCGTGTGTCACAGGTGTCTTCCCCCCCCGGGTACGTGCTCCGTCTCGAAAGGGACGCGTGGTCAATGGTCAAATGACCAAGGCGAGCAACAAATGAGTACCCCCCCCTCCCCGGGTACTTGCCTTTTTGTTTTTTTTTGCGCGCTGAGGGATGTCCATTCAGCGTTCCCACTGCTCGTCGATGAATTTTCATCGACCCTTTTTCTACCTCACACGCTCTCGCGCTTTGTACCACGACGCATACTTCATATACGGTAGAGGTGCACCCATGTTTTTTTTTTTTTTCTGAGGGCACGTACAGTAGTAGGTGGTCACTTGAGGAGCGCTCTATTACATACACCTCCACCCAAAACCTGATTTTGGAAGAAACATGAACAAACGTGCTTTTGTACGTATACACGTACCCGAAGACCAATACCCATGGCTTACGTAGAAAATATTTTGTTCTGCGACATAAAAAAACGAAATTCCGACGATTTTTGGGTTAAGGAACACCTTTAATAGGTCGTTCAGAAAACGTTTCAGCCAAAAAACGGTATACCTTACACTTCTATCGTAGCACGCGTTCCACGAGAAAAGGGCACATGGCGTACTTTTTGTTTTTGGCTCTTTGGGGACCGCGCCGGGATTCGAACACCATCGCTCGTACGGCTATATACGAGTGGTAGTATTCGAGGTTAACTGCTACTAATACACCACCAGAGCGACCGGCCCTATTTTAGCTCATGTTTCCCCCCCCCCGCGTCTCATTTCATATATTCGCCTTTCTTTTCTGTCTCCCTCCTACGTACGTAGTCGTAACTCAGATCCGGGGTCACTTGGCAGGCTCTCCCCCCCTACGGTTCGTGCCTTCTTGGTGTACCGCGAGAATACTTCAACCCTTTCTTCCCTCGTCGATTCCCGTCGAATTGCACCTACCCACGCTAACGTACGCACCCTCAGAAGTTGATTCCTTTTTATTGTTCCTATAATATATAAATTATCACCACTTTTTTTTTTTTTTTTTTTTGTTCTTTGTTTTCCTTTTTTTTTTTTTTTTTTTTTTTTTTTTTTTTTTTTTTTTTTTTTTTTTTTCTTTGTCTCCATCTCATTTATTGTCCTCGCCCTCCCTCCCAGAAAAAAAAAACTCAAATCCGGGGCCACATATAGCAGGCGCTCCGTCCCTCCACTTTTATCGCCAGCAACAATTAATTATTTTCTTCCCTCGCCGACTCGTCGTGTCGAATTTTGGCAAACTCACGCTACTACTTCTATAGTAACAATAGGCGCTTTTCATTTTTTTTTTTCACAAGAAAATAATCCACCCTTGGCCGGACTCGAAAGCATGACCTTGGCTGAAGTAGTCACGAGGTCTATATGCCCACTACACCATCGGGGGCTGTGGGATTTAAACTCACGAAATCAACTCTACAGCAATAGCAGCATTCGAGGGTACCCCCTTAAACCACCGGGGCGACCGGCACTATGAAAACACCATTAAACCGACAATAAACGGAAAACACCTACCGTTTCTTCCTTGGGCAGCAGCTTCTCCTTTCTTCCTACCCCTCTCCGCCTCGAAAGGGATGCGTGGTCAATGGTCAAATGACTAAGGCAAGCAACAAATGAGTACGCCCCCCCCCCCCCCCTCCTTGCCGTCTTGTATACGCCACTATTGTCCTGTTTCTTGTGACGAGTTGATTTCAAACCCCGCCTCCTGCGCGCCAACCATGAACAATAACGAACGAAGGCGCCCGGCGCTGGTCGACATCGACGTATGAAAACCACATGGAACCGACAAATATCGGAGAACAACAGGACATGTTTTCTTCCTTGACCAGTGTATCCCTTCCTGCCCCCCCTCCCCCCCCCAACCCTCCCCGACCCACCCCCCGCTCTATTATGTATATACCAGATAAATCGCCACTGATTTATCATGCTTATGACGAACCGCTTTCGCACCCCGTCTTACTCCGCAACAACCATGCACGAAACGAAATAACGAAGTAGGTGTCCCGCGCTGGTCAAGATCGACATAGATGCGAGGCGTCTTTCGGGCGTAGGCGCGGCCGCCATCGCCCAGGCCGTGCCGGGCCTAGCGGACGTGACTCTCCGCAACGGCTACGGCTGGACGGGCATCGACTTCCTCGCAAACTCGGCTGCTCGCGACGCGGGGCTCGTGAGCCCCTCCCGCTGCTCGCTACCTTTGCCGTTACCGTCACTCCCGTCCTCTCCGCGCGCGAGCGACTCCGTGGGGTCGGGAGAGGGGGTGCGAACAACGGTGCCTAACGGTGTTGTCGCTGCTGCTGCTGCTGCTGCTGCTGCTGCTGCTGCTGCTGCTGCGGACGCTTTCAGTCGGGGTGGAGACGGCAAGCAAGGGAAAGAAGAGGACCGAGAAAAAGAAGAACAACAACGACGACGGGGGCACCAGCAGCAGCAACAACAACAACACCATCAACAAGGCGCAATTGAGGGGGTACGAACGGTGCGCGATGGTTCCGCCGCTGCGGATGCTCTCCCTTGGGGTGGAGGTGGCAACCAAGGGAAAAGGGAGGATCAAGAAGAAGAAAGACAAAAACAACAACAACAACAACAACAACAACAACAACGACAGCCAGGGGCATCTGGGGGAACGGCACGACCCCACGCGGGAGCAGGCGAGGAGTCGACGACGGTGACTGCTGTGGTAGCCGCCGCCGGCTCATTTTCACGGCGGCGACGACGGCAACGGAAGCAGCAGAAACAGCAGCAGCGGCAACAACAGCAGCAGCGGCAACAGCAGCAGCAACCACAACAGCAACCACACCAACAACAACAACGAGGTGCAATTGAGGGAACGGCACGACCTCACACGGGGGCAGGCGAGGAGCCGACGACGGTGACTGCTGTGGTAGCCACCACCGGCTCACTTTCACGGCGGCGAAGACGGCTACGGAAACAGCAGAAGCAGCAGAAGCGGCAACAGCAGCAACAGCAACAACAGCAGCAGCAGCAGCAACAACAGCAACAACAACAGCAGCAGCAGCAGCAGCAGCAGCAGCAACTGCAGCAGCAACAGCAACTGCAGCAGCAGCAGCAGCAGCAGCTAAGAGGGTTGCTGATATCCTCTTCGGTGGGGTGCGCGCCGACTGGATCGTCGTCGCCGCTGGCACCATTTTTGTCGACGCCACTGCTATCGCCAGCAGTGGTGGGACCAAACCCTAGGGAACGAGCACCCGCCGCGGTAGTAGATCATTCAGGAGGAACACTGACTCCACCGATAGCGGCAACAGCAGCAGTAATAGCAGCGACATCTGCAGCAACAGCAGCAGCAACAGCAGCAGCAGCCGCAGCTGCAGTAACAGCAGCAGCAGCCGCAGCTGCAGTAACAGCAGCAGCAGCCGCAGCTGCAGTAACAGCAGCAGCAGCAGCAGCAGCAGCAGCAGAAGCAGTAGTAGTAGACACAGCAGCTTCGCCAGCAACATCAGCAGCAGCAGCAACAACAGCAGCAGGGCTCAGTCCGTGCACACCCCGCGGCACGCCCCAACGAAAGAAACCCTCGCTAGCGCTGCGGTCCCTCTCCCTCCGTGGCTTCGGACCCTCGGTTGGGCTGGGCAACCCCACGCCGGAGCACTTCGAGGAGTGGTCTCGCCTAGCGGAGGCTTGCGCTCCCGTCCTACGCTGCCTGACGCTCACGAACGTCTCGGCCGGCCAGCTGCCCATCTGCGCGCTAACCCCGTTCTTCAAGTACCCCCGCATCCGCTCTTCCGCGGCGGCGACCGCCCGGGGCTTTCGCGCGGACGCCGAATTTTGCGCGGGACAGCCGGCTGGAGGCAGCGGAGCGGCGATTGCGCCGCGGAGAATGTGCTACGCTGATGGTGGTGGTGGTTGTGGTAGTGGTGATGGCCGTGGCCGTGGTGGTGGTGGTGTTGGTGGTGCGATGCCAGAATCGGCCGAGGAGGTCCACAACGGGCTCGTGGAGCTAACCCTGGCGACGGTGAGCTCGAAACTGATGGCGACCGTCCTGCGCGGGGCGAAGCGGCCGATCCCCCTGTACTTTCGGTGGGAGGGCGGCGCCGCCTTCCCCGGGGGCCCGAGGCCGCCGCTGACGGGCATGAGGCGGCTGAGCCTAGTGGTCGACGACATCACGGACGCGCTGTGTCTGGCAATTTCCGAGGGGTGCCCAAACGTTCGGGAGGTGAGCGGATGGCGTCAGCAGCGAAAACCTTGACATATTTGTATTAACCTCTCAGGGGTGGCCGATCAAAGACGAAAGGAGCGTATGGCTGTTAGCAGCTGGCCTTCTGCAATACGCGGCGGCAGCTGCAGTAGGGCGGGGGGGCTGTGAAAGCTAGGCGGGGCTGGGCTGGGGGGGGGCGAAGAGGGGGGGTGCTCGAAGATAATACCACTGAAATGAAGCGACAAACACGTACGTATGTTAAGCGGGATTTTCGGCGGGGCTCAGAGCTTTTCGTTCCGCGTTCCCTTTCCGCGTGAGCATTCCGCATTTTTTGGCGTTTCGTGCGGAAACGCCGCTGGGGGTTTCCACGGAAACGTTCTCATCACAACACCCCCGTCACTCATATGAAGCACGCACAGGCATCTATCTCCATGTTTTTTCTTGTTTTTTTTTTATGGCTGCGTTTTCATTTGGTCGCGAAGGTGTCCCTCCGACAGAAGCGGGGGCAGCCGGCAGCCTTCAGCGATGCCGGGCCGACGGCGCTTGCGACGTGCCAGCAGCTCACCTCCCTGAGCATCAACAGCGGGCACCAGCGCTTGAGAGGGTGAGAACAGGAGTCGCTTACCCTGCTGAAGGGCAGTGGCAGGCGCACGGGGGGTGGAGGAGGGGAGGGAAGGGGAGGGGAAGAAAGTGGAGGCGATGTCGGAAAGCCTTGACGTGCTCGCTCGCTTGTCCAGTAAAACTAAACGTGCGGTGCTGTTTCGCTTACTGCAGTTGTTGACGATCTGGCGCGTTGTAGCGATCGATCAGTTTGCCGCAACCATGAAGCTCTCTAGTGCCAGTGCTGTGCGTGACCTCCCCCCCCTCCAACACCTCAGGGCGCTTCGCGCTTGGTGCAAGCAAGCAATGTCTGCCTGGTTGGTGGAAAAACCCAACGTGCTCCGTCCCGGCATTGTAAATATGCGAGGTTCTATGGCCATATGACTACGTCCATGCGCGACATGAGTACACCCCCCCTCCCCGCCCCCGAACCCGCGGTTCATTGCTGCTGCTGCTGCTGCTAATGCTGCTGCTGCTGATGATCCTGCACCGTCGTGTGCACATACAGGTGTGGCAATGCGGGCCTCGTGTTCATGGTGACGGAGCTGGCAAGGCTCGAACAGCTGTCGCTGTGCGGCGTTTCGCGGGCGACGGATGCTACGGTCGCCGCCGCCCTTGATCACCCCGAGCGCCATCTCCGACAGCTCGGCCTCGAAGGTGCGTGCACGGCTGCCGCACGGACCCGCTCCTCTTGTTTCGGGGGGAAACAAAAACAATTGGAAAACGAAACAAAGAAGCCACATATTGGTTTTCATTTTATTTTGTAGCCGATACAATCACTGTAACGGAAGGATCTTGACGAGTTGATTTGTTGTTTTTTAAAAGCCAATATTTTTGTAAGTGTGTGCCCCCCCCCCCCCCCCCCCCCCCCCCCCCTCGCTCGTTGGGAAAAAAACTTCAGCTCGGAAAATATTCACGAAGGGGTGTTTATCTTGAGGTGTTACTGCAATACCAAAGCGCAATAAGACGCACATGCGAGTACGTACATGATTTTCTTTTTCTAGAAGCTGCTGAAGCCAAGGGGCTGACGCTTTGAGCCTCCTCCTGGAAGGAAGCGCGGCCCGGGTAATGGCCGGAAAATGCGAGCGTGGGCCAACATACAAAAAGCCGACAGCAGTGAGTAGTATTCATCGTCGTTTGGGCAAAATGTGTCTGCGACTTTTGGGATCGCTGCTCCGTTTTTTTATTTGTCGCATGTGGACGATCTTGATCGTCCACGGACGCCCCAACATTCAACGAGCTGTTGGAAGCGAACCAAGAGTACACCGTAGAAACCAACTCGCTGATATGTCCACTATTATTGTCTGGTACAGCAGTGATTGGGTCCTATAAGTGTACCGTGGGCGAAGCATCCGGCGGTATACGTTTTTTTGTACTTGACGAGCGTTTTTGCCAACATCCCACGCCCACGTATTGTTCACACCGCGCGGCGCGGCATGGCATTGCATGACATGGCAGGTTGCGATAAGCTGAAGGGACTCGTGTTCTTTCAGCCGCTGGTCCGCACGGTGCAGTCGGCCCGCCGCCTCGAGGCCATGTCCTCCCTCACCTCCATCAGCCTCGCTCGCAGCAAGGCCGTCACTCCGGGTGCGATTCGGGCCCTTACTCGGTGAGACCCCGCACGACCACAAAAGCCAACCAATTGACTGGTCGCTGCCCCCACCCTCTATAAAAATATTATATATTTATAGATTGGGTTGGCGTCGGTTGGCGACAACGCTGTAAAACACGCCTCTCACTATGTGAGCTAGACAACCAGGGTGCATTTTTTTTTGTGGCGGTCACCAAGGCTGACGGTCGAGTTAGATCATATGTGCGGGGTGGAGAACCTTTGCTCCGCACAAGGGGAATGATCGTATCACGTAGTGTGTGTATGGTAAGGCACCTATGAGGCAGTTACATAGTGCTCCCATTGCTGTCTCAGAAAGTGGCCACACCAGAAATTAAAGTAAGTCATTGAAGCTGTCATCCATATGCAAGTCCACCTTGCAAGCGGTTCTTAGTAGGATGCAGCCCACCCTTCATTGCGACTCGCCCAGCACCTCACGGCGCTCCGCGCTTGGTGCAAGCAATGTCTGCCTGGTTGGTGAAAACCCAACGTGATCCGTCCCGGCATTGCAGGGACGCGAGGCTCTATGGTCGTACGACTACGGCCATGCACAACATGAGTACACCTCCCCCCCCCACCGCCGGCAAGTACTCGAGATTATGCGTCTATCGACACCTCGGAGAAAGCCTACTAAGCAGACATGGCGCGAACGAAGCCATCTCACCCCCTCTTCTACGTGTCCGTTCTTCCCCACCCGTTCCCGCATGCCCCCCCCCCCCCTCCTTTCGCCCTCGGCGCATTGCACCACATCGCACTCCCTTGACACTGCGGATTGATTGATTGAATGGTTGATTGATTGGCTTGGCTCGGCTGGGCTTGGCTGTCCCTTTTTTTGTGCGCGTGGGGCCGACCATGACACAGCGCGTGCGGTCCTTGCCTTGAGACCTTAGACCTGTCGTACTGCTGCGTCACGGACGAGGTGCTTATGTCCGTCCTCGCGCTTCCGGGTCTCCAAGATCTGGTGAGACTAAAAATATTGACAACGCGGTAGGGGAGGGTACATGGGTTACTTTGTAGCACTTTTGGGCCGATTTTTTTTCTGACCTTAAGACACACTCCTCAATCAGAGGGGTAAGGACAGCCATTGGTCAGGTGTGCGGTCGGTAGGGACACGAAAGCAAACAACCCTAAGAAAACGAAAGTCCTGCAAAAATTAGTCGTAACAACAAAACAAGAGCTGACACAACCGAAAGCAACTGAATAAAGCAAAACGCCTGGAAAAACGAAATCCTGGGGTGAAAACATCTAAAAACAACTACCAGGTATACTTCGAAGTATATATGTATAATGCTGAAAACAGAAATAAAAAACTGATAACAACTTAACACCCAATATCGTCGCCTCTACGGTGCCCTCTACAGTCAGTGCTGTAGGAGGAGTAAGTTTGCACCCCAGGCGTGTCTGCCCTAGCACAGTGCATACGTGGGACATGCCTCTATAGTGCGGTATGATAGGCGTTTATGACTGACTGTTAGTATAGCATACTCCTCAACTGAAGAAGTCACCTATGTCGTTAATGAAATCCCTTTCATGTTTTACAATATCGTCGCCTCAAAATTTGTTTTCATGCATTCAAAATTGTTACGGGGAGCCATGTATAGTAACCAGCACAGTACGATGGACCCCCCACAAAACCAGATGTCCCCCCTGTGTTTATAAACCGTATGTGGTTCTGAAATATTACTGTGTGTTCCCCCCGTAATATTTGTAACTCGAGTAACCCTTATTAATTATTGCTGCCCCGGTAGTTTTTTTTTGTTTTTTTTCACACCTCCATACCTACACAGTGTAGAAAACAACGACTGTTACGGGAGAAAATGGTAATCAGGACCAAATATGCTTAGTGCAAGGCAAACATTATTAGGGACCGGGAACCGATATGATAATAATCTGCAGTTTGTTGTCGTAGAGGGAATTCGGCGTTGTGGTTCATATTTTTCGGTTGAGGACGTACGTGGCTCACTTTAGGTAGAAGCAACTGGCATGGTATGGTTGATCGCGCTTGTGGGAATACCAAGTGGATACCGCACGGAACGGTGCTGGTATGTAGACTGGTAAAACACGCGAACATACAGGGCTGTTGCTTGCAACTGGACAGCGGCCGCTCGCTGGACCAGGACCAAATATGCTTACGTCGTGAAAATACTGGAATATACCACCGCTGTCTCTAAATATTAGAACCATTTGTGTATTAATATTTCATCCAAACGGTGATTGTATTCCGGTACGGAGTGGTACATATAGTTTTTTTTGTGGACGTGAGGGGTTCTCATTACTACGTATGGTCCCCAAAAAACAGAAAAAAAAATAGGAAAGGAGAGACCAAGCCGTCGACACGAACGTGGGGCGGCACCCCCCGGGTAGGTGTTTGTGTCTCTTGTGTGGTTTTGGTGTGGAGGGACAGACCCGTTGACGCACGCGTCCTACGATAGAGGGTTCACCATGTTTTTTCTGAGGGTAGTCACTTGAAGAGCTCTGAACCCTCACACAAAAACTGCTTGTGGGAGAAAAAAACAGTGCTACGAATACACCCGATGAGCAATCCCAAAGCCGAAAATATTGCCAACACAGACAGTTGATGGATTTCCGACGATGTAGGGCCCGTTTTAACGATGAAAAACAAAAATCAATTTGGAAAAATAAATAAATAAAAAAATCCGCTTTTCATTGGTCAACACGCGCACCAACACCAAAGCTTAGGATCTTGGGGGTGCTGGTGCGTGTGTTGACCAATGAAAAGCGAATTTTTGTTTTTATTTTTCCAAATTGAATTTATTTTATACTCGTTAATATGGGCCCTTAGGGCCCGAATTAACGAATATAAAATAAATTCAGCTTGGAAAAAAAAAAAATCAAATTCGCTTTTCATTGGTGAACACACGCACCAGCACCAAATATTTTACCCCAAGATCCTAATCTTTGGCGCTGGTGCGCGTGTTGACCAATGAAAAACGGATTTGATTTTTATTTTCCAAATTGATTTTTTTTTTTCCTCGTTAAAACGGGCCCTTAGGGCCCATATTAACGAGTATAAAATAAATTAAATTGGGAAAAAATAAAATTCAAATTCGCGTTTCATTGGTCAACACACGCATCAGCATCAAAGATTAGGATCTTGGGGTATAATCTTGGGTGGTGGTGCGGGTTCTGACCAATGAAAAGCGGATTTGATTTTTATTTTTTCCCAATAATTTTTTTTTCTTCGTTAAAACGGGCCCTTAGGGCCCATATTAACGAGTATAAAATAAATTCAATTTGGAAAAAATAAAATTCAAATTCGCTTTTCATTGGTCAACACACGCACCAGCACCAAATATTATGCCCCAAGATCCTAATCTTTGGTGCTGGTGCGTGTGTTGACCAATGAAAAGCGGATTAGATTTTTATTTTTTCCGAATTGAATTTTTTTCTTCTTCGTTAAAACGGGCCCTTAGGGTTAAGGAGTCCCGTAATCCAGGAAAGTTTCAGCCAAAAAATGTGCTACCTCTATCGTAGCACGCACCCTGAACTCGTGTATAATGAGGCGGTATTATTTGGGGGAAGGGGGGACCTGGTTTCCACAAAAACGAATGCTGAAAATGAGACAAAAACAATAGTTTGTAGGCAGGTACGTACGTACCAAGCGGGTTTTGTTCGTTGTATGCATATCATGTGCCTGAGGATAGTAAAACAAGGGGCGTGCTATATATATACACATGTATGTATACGATTTATACACCTTTTGCACATAAATATTCAATAATAAAAGTGCTTATATTTCTGGACAGAGTGGTAAAGGAGTACGTAGGAGTAGTACTTTCAGGCTGACGGGGTTCCCTGAAACCGAGGAACTACGTTGCCCAATACCGTCGCAACGCCGTTTCTGTCTCACACTGACGATCGTTCCGTTTTATGCCTGCAGTAAGCATGCGATTATTCACCGAGATAAGCCTATACGTACACACGTTTTCCCTAAAGCCAGTTTTTTGTGGGTGGGTAAGTGGGTGGGTGGGTGGGTGGGTGGGTAACTTACTGTTAGTATGGAGCCCACCTCAAATGAGGAAGAAGTCTCACCAAAAACAAATAAGGCGCAACCCCTCCCGTACGATTCCTACGGTAGACCGTGTCCAAAATACCTCTAGGGTGCTGTCATTTCCGTGGGGAGAGGGCGGGGGGGGTGGAGGGGTTTGGACGGAGCGAGAGTCGACTTCGCCAGAGGTGGGAAAATCATCGTGGAGAGTTGTTGCGGCATCTTGCGTGGAAGATGTGCCTCCCATCGTGCCAACGCTTTGAGTGCTCATATGGTAGGTTATGGTATGGTATGGCATGGCATGGCATGGTATATTGCTGTTGCACCGGCCGGAAAAATATTTTGTACTGTTCTTGGCTGAGCGCGAAACACCTGGTTGCTGTGTAATAACTTCCTGGCGGCCGGGGGCGCCCGATAAAGGGACACATCGCAGAACGGTGCAGTACAGCACCGTGCAGCTCAGCGCAGTGTAGTGTAGTGCAGTACACAATACAAATGGGGCGTGTGCAAAGAAGAGAAGTGCGGTGCAGTGCAGTACAGTGCAGTAAAGCACAGACTACGCAGTCGTGCTCGCCGCCCAGTTATCTATGTTTACCCCCCCCCCCCCCGATTCCGCGTCCACCCTTTCTGCTTACGCGCAGTGCCTCACTTTCCCCTTGGCCTTTCTCTCGCGTTGCCCCCTTTTGCAGACATTGTGCAAGTGTCCGTTCACGAACGAGGGTCTGATCGCCGCGTGCGTGGTGGTCGCGGGGGACAGCGGCATTGAGCCGGCGCACTCTCCGCTGTGCCTGCCGCGTGACGATGACTCGACTCACTCTGTGCGCGGCGGTGGCCAAGAAGGCCAGGAAAAACAGTCGCGGCAGCAGCGCCAGCCGTCGCCGAAATCGACGACAATGCCGACGCCGACTCAGAAGCACCAGCACCAGCATGACCAGCAGCAGCACCAGCATGACCAGCAGCAGCAATACCAGCATGACCAGCAGCAGCAGTGTCAGCATGGCCAGCAGCAGTGTCAGCGTGATCAACAGCGCCAGCATGACCAGCATGACCAGCATCAGTACCAGTATGACCAGCAGCAGTACCAGAAGCACCAGCAAGACCACCAGCACCACCAGCAGGACGAGGAGGAAAGACAGGACTGGACCGAAGCTAATCTCCGTCAAAAACTGGAACGGTCGGCGGCCGGTGTTTCCAACGACATTAGTCGCGGGAAAGAAACCGCCGGAGGCAGCGAGGGAGGAAAAGGGATTCAAGAAACGGTCTCGACTGGTTGCGAGTTACGAGAGAGGGGGGCATCGCCATGCACTGTAGAACAAACGACCATTGCGGCGGCGGCGGCGGCGGCGGCATCAAGCGGGGTCAGTGGCGGGAGGGCCGCGCAAGGAGCATGCAGAAGGTGTGGGGGCGGGCTTTCGGGGGGGCAGTGGGGGGAAACCGGAAAAATCGTGGGGAAGGGGCAAGACGAAGAATATTTGAAGTCCGCAGCTGGGCACACGCGCGCTCCAAGGCCTCCTCCGGAGTCTCTTCCTCCAGGGGATGCCTCCCTGCACGCTCTGCCGCACGGCCTGCCGCAGCAGCAGCAGCGGCAGCAGCAGCAGCATCAATCGAAGCAGCGGTTCAGGAAGCTGTCCCTGTCGGGCTGTCGCGGCGTGCAAGGGTCGGGTCTGATCGCGCTCTTGAGGTCGGGCCGGCTCGGCAACCATACGCGGGCGGTGGATGGGACGGGCCTCTTGGCCCTGGAAGACGGGCACGTGCGGGCGCTGCTCGGGGGCATGCCTCGGTTGCAGGTGGGAGGAGTGAAACCGCCTGCGGGGTTGTATGCATATTATGTGTGTCCTGCGGTTGTATGTATAGTATGTGTGTCCCGCGGTTGCTTTTTGTACACGTGTATGTGCGTCCCGGGGTTGTTTTAGTAATGTGCGTCCTCGATTTGAGGGGGTGGGGAAAAATGACCCCCCCCCCCTCCCCCCTTGGGGAAGAAGAAATGCGTTGTTCCGTCGAACCAGTCAAAGGTTAAAAGGCTGTTTGGTCGGCCGTGTTACCCTCCACATGCTCCACATCCATCATGTTGCTTTGGTTACCCACCAGCGGGCGCAGCCGACGGCGCGGCGCGGTAGCTTCAAACGATGCGCAACCCCCCCCCCGCCCAGAAAGTGCGCCTCACAGGCAGTGCTTCATAGGATTCAGGTCGCGTCCTTCATGCGACTCGCCGAACACCTCACGTGTCGCTTCGCAAAAATCTTCGTGCAAGCAAGCGATCAATGTCTGCCTGGTTGGTGAAAACCCGACGTGCTCCGTCCCGGAATTTATAGGGGTTCGAGGGTTTGTGGCCATATGACTACGCCCGTGCATGACATGAGTACCCCCGCCCCCCCCGCCGAATTCCCCGCTCTCCTAATCCCGACCGATCGATCTACCTACCTACCTACCGACCGACCGACCGACCGATCGACCGGCCGACCGACCGACCGACCGACCGACCGATCGACCGACCAACCAACCGACCTATCGACCGACCCCGACACTCCCCCGACGGACGCGCAGGAATTGCGATTGTCAGGGTGCAGCTTGCTCACGCGATCGACAGTGGCCTCGATTATCCGCTCGGCCTGCGGATCGTCCACCCTGAGCGTCCTGGAGCTGAAGTACTGCCACCGCATGCAGCCGACGCGACTGACGCTGCTTAGACCCCCTTCCCTCCCCGCGCTCCTGCGGCTGGCGTGGTGGGGAAACGACGCGGAGGCGGAAAGGATGGCGGCGTTGGCGAGGAGGGGAAACTGCTGGATCGTCCCCGGTTCGGGGTGATAACACATGTGACATATTTTTCTCACGACACAGGTTTTGTCAATGGTGCATACCTGGTGTAGTATACCTGGTATGCCCAGCATGGACCGACACGGCCCGGTGGGGCTTCCGGAGTGCTGAGGATCCTGTGTACCGTGACCTTCCATCTCTACATTTTTCTGCTATGAATAACGACAGGAGGAGTAGTGCGGCTTGAGCGGGCGCAAACATACGTTGCTACACACACGAGAACGTGCAATTACGTAGGTCCCGTGAGGGGCGGTATCTGTGGGGCGCTCAAGCTTCGCCTAAAAGGAGGGCCATCGGTGGCCAGTGAGAGACGAGAGGACTGAAGGGATATTCACGCAAGCATCTCCAAACGAGCGGGGATCGTGTTGGTGTCGTTTTATTTAGCGAGCGTCCTCGGTATATATGCGCGAACAAGCGTCGCAATACACTAAAAAAAAGGACTCGTCAAAATCCACCAACCGCTCCGACGGGTTATCAGCTGCTGCCGCCGCCGCTACCGCAAAACGCCTAGCCGAGAGTTCGCCAGGGAGAAGAAGAAGAACAAACCTCTCGGGAAAAGAAGGCCGAGTGGCCTTGGGAGACAAGCGCGAAAGCGCGGGTTTCGCGATTGTGAACGGAGACGTGCTGATCGATATACCATGGATTCGACTATACCATGAAGTCGCTCATCAAAAAGGGTTCACGTTCGAAGAATTTGGTGATCTCCTTATGGAGACAGTATTTCATATTCGCAAGAGGTTTGGCGGAACTCGTCGGGGTCGCTGGCCCCCTCGCCGAGTACCAGGTATCAATAGTACGCACGGTCCCTATCCGTAGGTGAAGCTTGGCGCTTCCAAGGGCTCCAACGCCAACGAGACTGCAGCGTAGCGTAGAGCCCGATTTTTATTTTTATTTTTATTTATATTTTTATGTGAATATTATCATGACCTTTTTATTTTATTTTGTTGGGTGGTTTCAGGGGAGGGGGGGCTCCGCCGCATGAAGGATTACGGTAGACCGTGTCCAAAATACCTCTAGGGTGCTGTCATTTCCGTGGGGAGAGGGCGGGGGGGGTGGAGGGGTTTGGAGGGAGCGAGAGTCGACTTCGCCAGAGGTGGGAAAATCATCGTGGAGAGTTGTTGCGGCATCTTGCGTGGAAGATGTGCCTCCCATCGTGCCAACGCTTTGAGTGCTCATATGGTAGGTTATGGTATGGTATGGCATGGCATGGCATGGTATATTGCTGTTGCACCGGCCGGAAAAATATTTTGTACTGTTCTTGGCTGAGCGCGAAACACCTGGTTGCTGTGTAATAACTTCCTGGCGGCCGGGGGCGCCCGAGAAAGGGACACATCGCAGAACGGTGCAGTACAGCACCGTGCAGCTCAGCGCAGTGTAGTGTAGTGCAGTACACAATACAAATGGGGCGTGTGCAAAGAAGAGAAGTGCGGTGCAGTGCAGTACAGTGCAGTAAAGCACAGACTACGCAGTCGTGCTCGCCGCCCAGTTATCTATGTTTACCCCCCCCCCCCCCCGATTCCGCGTCCACCCTTTCTGCTTACGCGCAGTGCCTCACTTTCCCCTTGGCCTTTCTCTCGCGTTGCCCCCTTTTGCAGACATTGTGCAAGTGTCCGTTCACGAACGAGGGTCTGATCGCCGCGTGCGTGGTGGTCGCGGGGGACAGCGGCATTGAGCCGGCGCACTCTCCGCTGTGCCTGCCGCGTGACGATGACTCGACTCACTCTGTGCGCGGCGGTGGCCAAGAAGGCCAGGAAAAACAGTCGCGGCAGCAGCGCCAGCCGTCGCCGAAGGTGGGTGGGTAACTTACTGTTAGTATGGAGCCCACCTCAAATGAGGAAGAAGTCTCACCAAAAACAAATAAGGCGCAACCCCTCCCGTACGATTCCTACGGTAGACCGTGTCCAAAATACCTCTAGGGTGCTGTCATTTCCGTGGGGAGAGGGCGGGGGGGGTGGAGGGGTTTGGACGGAGCGAGAGTCGACTTCGCCAGAGGTGGGAAAATCATCGTGGAGAGTTGTTGCGGCATCTTGCGTGGAAGATGTGCCTCCCATCGTGCCAACGCTTTGAGTGCTCATATGGTAGGTTATGGTATGGTATGGCATGGCATGGCATGGTATATTGCTGTTGCACCGGCCGGAAAAATATTTTGTACTGTTCTTGGCTGAGCGCGAAACACCTGGTTGCTGTGTAATAACTTCCTGGCGGCCGGGGGCGCCCGATAAAGGGACACATCGCAGAACGGTGCAGTACAGCACCGTGCAGCTCAGCGCAGTGTAGTGTAGTGCAGTACACAATACAAATGGGGCGTGTGCAAAGAAGAGAAGTGCGGTGCAGTGCAGTACAGTGCAGTAAAGCACAGACTACGCAGTCGTGCTCGCCGCCCAGTTATCTATGTTTACCCCCCCCCCCCCCCCGATTCCGCGTCCACCCTTTCTGCTTACGCGCAGTGCCTCACTTTCCCCTTGGCCTTTCTCTCGCGTTGCCCCCTTTTGCAGACATTGTGCAAGTGTCCGTTCACGAACGAGGGTCTGATCGCCGCGTGCGTGGTGGTCGCGGGGGACAGCGGCATTGAGCCGGCGCACTCTCCGCTGTGCCTGCCGCGTGACGATGACTCGACTCACTCTGTGCGCGGCGGTGGCCAAGAAGGCCAGGAAAAACAGTCGCGGCAGCAGCGCCAGCCGTCGCCGAAATCGACGACAATGCCGACGCCGACTCAGAAGCACCAGCACCAGCATGACCAGCAGCAGCACCAGCATGACCAGCAGCAGCAATACCAGCATGACCAGCAGCAGCAGTGTCAGCATGGCCAGCAGCAGTGTCAGCGTGATCAACAGCGCCAGCATGACCAGCATGACCAGCATCAGTACCAGTATGACCAGCAGCAGTACCAGAAGCACCAGCAAGACCACCAGCACCACCAGCAGGACGAGGAGGAAAGACAGGACTGGACCGAAGCTAATCTCCGTCAAAAACTGGAACGGTCGGCGGCCGGTGTTTCCAACGACATTAGTCGCGGGAAAGAAACCGCCGGAGGCAGCGAGGGAGGAAAAGGGATTCAAGAAACGGTCTCGACTGGTTGCGAGTTACGAGAGAGGGGGGCATCGCCATGCACTGTAGAACAAACGACCATTGCGGCGGCGGCGGCGGCGGCGGCATCAAGCGGGGTCAGTGGCGGGAGGGCCGCGCAAGGAGCATGCAGAAGGTGTGGGGGCGGGCTTTCGGGGGGGCAGTGGGGGGAAACCGGAAAAATCGTGGGGAAGGGGCAAGACGAAGAATATTTGAAGTCCGCAGCTGGGCACACGCGCGCTCCAAGGCCTCCTCCGGAGTCTCTTCCTCCAGGGGATGCCTCCCTGCACGCTCTGCCGCACGGCCTGCCGCAGCAGCAGCAGCGGCAGCAGCAGCAGCATCAATCGAAGCAGCGGTTCAGGAAGCTGTCCCTGTCGGGCTGTCGCGGCGTGCAAGGGTCGGGTCTGATCGCGCTCTTGAGGTCGGGCCGGCTCGGCAACCATACGCGGGCGGTGGATGGGACGGGCCTCTTGGCCCTGGAAGACGGGCACGTGCGGGCGCTGCTCGGGGGCATGCCTCGGTTGCAGGTGGGAGGAGTGAAACCGCCTGCGGGGTTGTATGCATATTATGTGTGTCCTGCGGTTGTATGTATAGTATGTGTGTCCCGCGGTTGCTTTTTGTACACGTGTATGTGCGTCCCGGGGTTGTTTTAGTAATGTGCGTCCTCGATTTGAGGGGGTGGGGAAAAATGACCCCCCCCCCTCCCCCCTTGGGGAAGAAGAAATGCGTTGTTCCGTCGAACCAGTCAAAGGTTAAAAGGCTGTTTGGTCGGCCGTGTTACCCTCCACATGCTCCACATCCATCATGTTGCTTTGGTTACCCACCAGCGGGCGCAGCCGACGGCGCGGCGCGGTAGCTTCAAACGATGCGCAACCCCCCCCCCGCCCAGAAAGTGCGCCTCACAGGCAGTGCTTCATAGGATTCAGGTCGCGTCCTTCATGCGACTCGCCGAACACCTCACGTGTCGCTTCGCAAAAATCTTCGTGCAAGCAAGCGATCAATGTCTGCCTGGTTGGTGAAAACCCGACGTGCTCCGTCCCGGAATTTATAGGGGTTCGAGGGTTTGTGGCCATATGACTACGCCCGTGCATGACATGAGTACCCCCCCCCCGCCGAATTCCCCGCTCTCCTAATCCCGACCGATCGATCTACCTACCTACCTACCGACCGACCGACCGACCGATCGACCGGCCGACCGACCGACCGACCGACCGACCGATCGACCGACCAACCAACCGACCTATCGACCGACCCCGACACTCCCCCGACGGACGCGCAGGAATTGCGATTGTCAGGGTGCAGCTTGCTCACGCGATCGACAGTGGCCTCGATTATCCGCTCGGCCTGCGGATCGTCCACCCTGAGCGTCCTGGAGCTGAAGTACTGCCACCGCATGCAGCCGACGCGACTGACGCTGCTTAGACCCCCTTCCCTCCCCGCGCTCCTGCGGCTGGCGTGGTGGGGAAACGACGCGGAGGCGGAAAGGATGGCGGCGTTGGCGAGGAGGGGAAACTGCTGGATCGTCCCCGGTTCGGGGTGATAACACATGTGACATATTTTTCTCACGACACAGGTTTTGTCAATGGTGCATACCTGGTGTAGTATACCTGGTATGCCCAGCATGGACCGACACGGCCCGGTGGGGCTTCCGGAGTGCTGAGGATCCTGTGTACCGTGACCTTCCATCTCTACATTTTTCTGCTATGAATAACGACAGGAGGAGTAGTGCGGCTTGAGCGGGCGCAAACATACGTTGCTACACACACGAGAACGTGCAATTACGTAGGTCCCGTGAGGGGCGGTATCTGTGGGGCGCTCAAGCTTCGCCTAAAAGGAGGGCCATCGGTGGCCAGTGAGAGACGAGAGGACTGAAGGGATATTCACGCAAGCATCTCCAAACGAGCGGGGATCGTGTTGGTGTCGTTTTATTTAGCGAGCGTCCTCGGTATATATGCGCGAACAAGCGTCGCAATACACTAAAAAAAAGGACTCGTCAAAATCCACCAACCGCTCCGACGGGTTATCAGCTGCTGCCGCCGCCGCTACCGCAAAACGCCTAGCCGAGAGTTCGCCAGGGAGAAGAAGAAGAACAAACCTCTCGGGAAAAGAAGGCCGAGTGGCCTTGGGAGACAAGCGCGAAAGCGCGGGTTTCGCGATTGTGAACGGAGACGTGCTGATCGATATACCATGGATTCGACTATACCATGAAGTCGCTCATCAAAAAGGGTTCACGTTCGAAGAATTTGGTGATCTCCTTATGGAGACAGTATTTCATATTCGCAAGAGGTTTGGCGGAACTCGTCGGGGTCGCTGGCCCCCTCGCCGAGTACCAGGTATCAATAGTACGCACGGTCCCTATCCGTAGGTGAAGCTTGGCGCTTCCAAGGGCTCCAACGCCAACGAGACTGCAGCGTAGCGTAGAGCCCGATTTTTATTTTTATTTTTATTTATATTTTTATGTGAATATTATCATGACCTTTTTATTTTATTTTGTTGGGTGGTTTCAGGGGAGGGGGGGCTCCGCCGCATGAAGGATTGCCTTACTGGTGTTGCCACATGAAGGGTGCCCACCTGTAGAATGAAGTGTGCATGTGTACGGCGCAAGCAAAGTCGGCGAACGCTGCCGTCTCTAGGAAACCCCAAAGCGGATGGTGTGGAGTAGGAACGAATGCATTCAGCTACTAGATGAAAATGACGCTGCACGCGGTGAAAACCCATGCATGCATGTATTACGTGGCATCACCGTGGATAGCTGGGTCAAGAAGGGAGGTCGCTTACGTTCGTCGGGGAAGCAAAGTCGGCGAACATTGCCGCCGCTAGGAAACTCCAAAGCGAGTGGTGTTGAGTAGGAACGAATGCATTCAGCTGCTAGATGAAAATGACGCTGCACGCGGTGAAAATCCATGCATGCATGTATTACATGGCATCACCGTGGATAGCTGGGTCAAGAAGGGAGGTCGCCTGCGTTCGTCGGGGAAGCAAAGTCGGCGAACGCTGCCGCCGCTAGGAAACCCCAAAGCGGGTGGTGTGGAGTAGGAACGAATGCATTCAGCTACTATAATAGCTGAACATGACGCTGCACGCGGTGAAAAAAATCCATGCATGCATGTATTACATGGCATCACCGTGGATATCTGGGTCAAGGGGGATTGCTTGCGTTCGTGGGGGATTCTCCGCAATAGCGTTTCTTTACGCAGAAAAACAAGTATTCGGTTGTGAGTGGAGGAGGTTTGAAGAGCATATTATCAGGGAGAGTGGGTGGGTGGCTGTTGTGCGTGGGCGAGAGGTGTAAAACACTCTTGTTGGCACGTTTGACACGCTGCAGGTGTCATGGTTATCGTCATGGTCGTCGTCGGAGCGTTGCCGGAAAAATCGGACGAAACTACATTCAAGGTACATATTATACGTACGTATTTGAAAATTTGACACAAAAAAAAAACATCAGCTGTTGCAAGGGCGCACAAAACAAAAATCCTGAGACCTACACTACCCCCCCCAAACCCAACGTGCTCCGTTCCGGCATTGTAGAGATGCGAGGGTCCATGGTCACACGACTACGCACGACATGAGTACACCCCCCCCCCCCCTCCCCTCAGCCGACCCTAAATGCAAAAGCAAATTGCTCAAATTAAACACTCGTTTCGAAGCCATGTTGACGTCGAAATGAGTACTAAACACTAATTTCGAAGCCGTATTGAGGTCAGTTGATTAACAAGACGAAGCCGTATTGAGGTCAGTATATTAACAAGACGCGTTGTTGAAACGATACGCCTGGGCCGTACGTGTGTTGTTTGTGTGTGTTTCATGGATAAGTCGTTGGGTCATATACTTGATGGCCGTTGCAGCCTGAATATAAACCACATTTCACCATGGCGCCAACAACTCCTGCACCGGGATCCTCCCCTCTTGAATCGGGATGTTTCGGGGGCGGGCACAACCGAGACGGAGGTTTCTGTGTGCGTGTGTCCGCCCGGTTGTTCGAAAGGTGGGAGTAGTGTTGGTAAGAAATTAATGAAGAGGTTGCTTTGATTATTGCTTGTTTGGTAAAAAAATTGCTTGGTTATGCAACTTACAGTAGTTGTAAAACCTATATATTCCACAAGTGTAACTTGTGGTCTCAGGAACGGATTAAAAAAACTGTCTGTCTGTCTGTCCGATGAGAATCAGTCTGGGGTACCCCACGGCCAAATTTCTTTCAAAACTCCTACACCCGTGCCGCAAGCAACAGATCCGTAGCCCTCGAGGAGGCGGTCGTCATGCTCAAAACCATACCTAATGGGGTGCCCTGTGTGTGAAGTAGTCAGGGTTGGCTGCCAGCATCCGCGAGCCGAGCAGCAGCAGTCGCGAAGAGGTGGGTCTAGCAGCAGCCCGAGGCCGGTGTCTGATTTCAAGTGGAATCGGATTAATGAAATTTATGTTTGGGCAGTGTCACGCAATTTTCTGTGCTGGGAGTGATCAGGTGGCAAAGGCTTTTCCCTCAGTCCCAGTCTCGCTTTCTCGCTCCCTCCCTCCCTCC
>MEHQ01001216.1:63850-83998 GCA_008828725.1 Saccharina japonica
GTCTTGTTTGTTTGAGTGTTTGCTTGTACTTTTGACTTGTCTCTTTGTCTTTGTCTTTGTCTTTTTCCCTTCGTTGTTTGACCTTTTGCAGTTACACTGCTCGCAGGCCGGGGGTACATCAGTCACACGGGACCATAGTTCCCTTCCCCCGTATCATGTCTGCGTTTATAATCGGGGTGGAGGACTCGATTTGTTTGCCTGACCGGTGTGAACCCGGCACGGAACACCCCGGCATTATAGGGGCACCAAGGTAGAATCAGGGGGCGTGTACCCCCGATTGGTGATGTTGACTTTTCCATTTTTATTTTTACCTTCACATAGCGTGTAGAGGGGAGCGGAGGGCTCCAGACTATCTGTTTTTGACTGGCTTTGATCGCTTTGCGGACCCTTCGGGTTCCACTTTTATTTCAGTATACCTTTTTTGGGGTAAGTTAGCCTGTGACCACGGGAATCGACCGTGTCAAGCGTTGGATTAGTACGGACAGATGGAGGTACTGGATAGAGAGACCGGCACGGTTTTTAATGTGAAGACAACAACAACAACAACAACAACAACAACAACAACACTACAAAAAAAAGTTGGAAAAAAAAAACATGCATCGCTGTGAGGATCGACCTCAGGCCTTCACATCGAAAATCGGACATGGTGACTATTTGACTAAATTACCAAAATGATTTGCCCCAATACCGGTACAGTATTATTTGTCGCGGCTCGCGCCAGGCGCACGACAGGTCGCACGTACATTATGCAAGCACAGCTGCAGGCAGCAGCGCAGAAAAGAGAGAGAGGTGTGGTGGTGATTGCTGATGACGGATGCAAGCCTCCAATGAAGCAACCACTAACAGCTACAGCAGTACACGGTGAACCTGCCGCAGGAACGTCTGCTGCTGCCTGTGCTTCTAGGCGGGGCTGTGACCTCGTTCCTCGTTTGTGTTCGTTGCATGTTTTCTGATGGTCTCGTAGATTTCTGGAGTGAGCTTCAGGGAAGAAACACATATGATATGATATGATATGATATGATATGATATGATATGATACGGTTCTTGCGATGCTCTGTCTTCGGAAGCCCATCTCTCGATATTTCGATATTTCATGCTGGTATTCAATACTAAAATTAG
The DNA here is from genome assembly GCA_008828725.1 of Saccharina japonica. Lineage (NCBI taxonomy): Eukaryota > Phaeophyceae > Laminariales > Laminariaceae > Saccharina > Saccharina japonica. Next base: position 64,970 of record MEHQ01001216.1, read on the forward strand.
TTAGAGTTAATTATTTATTTTCTGAATTCGGGGAGACGAAATGGGTACATTTTTTATTATTTATCCAAGGGTCGACTGGAAATTTGGAGAAATTAGATTCGATTAAGGCCAAAATATATCTGGATTTTTGTGACAAAAACCTAAATGCTCGAAATCAGACATCAAAACCCATAATAAATGGTTACGAGTACATATACTTGTGGAATATAAGCACGTCAACCCGTTTCCTTGGCCGTGCAATAACAATATAGATAATTCTACGGAATTTCAGTATCGCTATGCTAGAACCCATACGAATATGTCGACACTAAAACACATATATTTTGTTTGTATAGAGTTTACTAAGGGAATATTAAAACCCATACACTTATTCTGTATGGCGTTTAGTATACTATGTCAAACTCCATATACGAAGCAAAAATAAGCAAATAAGCACGATATGGTTGCTTTGATTATGCTTATAATAAGCAAGCCAAACATACTTGATAAGCATGCTGATTTCAGTTGCTTACCAACACTAGGTGGGAGGCGCTCGTCGTGCGTTGTGCGTCGCGCTCATTCTCGCCGTGTTTTCGACGGTTTCAAGAAACAGTCTCGCCGCGTTCTGGTTCGAACGTACTCGAACGTAGCGTAGCTCCTCTAGTTTCCAAAGCAGAGGCTCGTAGGTGCACTGGCTCGAGCCACCTACATCACCTTACGTTATAAATGGGCTTGTATGGGCTGCTAGATTTTGATCAGGTTGCATTAATTAGGCAAATGGATCAGGCAAGGCAGCTTTTGTTCGCATACATACGCAGAGTACGTACTCAAAACTCAAAAACAGACCAAGAAGACTTCCCGCTCTGAATGATGGAGTGACTCTATGCCCAGTCAAGTCAAGTATAATAGTTTTGTCCCCAGTCCCCATTCTAAGATCAAGCCACTTGTTGTGTATAGTAAATAGTGTTGAGTCGTGGTTTATATAGGATTTAGGGAAGGTGAGAAACGCCACCAACCCCCCCCCCCCTCAGCAGGACCGAAATACAAAAGTTGGAGTGTGAGTCTCGGGAACGTTTTTTTGTGCGCCCTTGGATACATCGAGAATTCTAGATACGATACCGCCGGCGAGCACTATGGTACACCAGGTGCTGTGCTGTACATTCACACGTAATATCGTATCGATAGCATGCGATACATCGCATTATATCGGTATCGTATCGATATCATGCGATATATCGCATGATATCGGTATCGAGATATCCCGAAAATATTCTCGATATTGCTATCGATGTATCCCGAAAATATCGCATGATATATCGAGAATTCTAGATACGATACCTAACACCGAAACACTATATAGTATGTACGACGAGTACCGTAGTTACGTTTCGACAAATCAATTGATAACATGTTACGGTTCAACAATGTAGAGATTATCCCGCTTTATGTATGGATTTCAAATTGGTCCACACGATACTTACGAGTATAGTATCGACGGAATATACAGGTATCAATCAGCGCATCGTACGCCGAAACACAACACGTCATACACCTCTACACGATAGAATCCACGAAATATACGTCGCCTGTCCAGCACTTGCCGTGGTCATGATGATATATTCTCGTCTTTTTCCATGATTGCTTCGCTCATATATACGTCCATCAACCAACTATCTTAATTCCGACAAGTCTGGGACCATGGTTACCTCGTGTTGCTTATCGTGACGGTTGCTGATTCTACGAGTGAGTACGATCTGTTGAATACGTATGGTCCGCCGTTTTTCGCTGCATCGGCGGACACGGCTACGTACGAGTGCTTGACGCATGTAAGTGTTGTGGTATGTGCGACCCGGTATGTTCGACACGAATAGACGGCCTGGGGAGCGCACACACTGGGCGCAGCAGTGCAACACAACAACAATAACACCCACTTCTTCTTCTTCGTCTTCTTCTGTCTTTCAATTAAAAAAAACAACAACTCTTAGGAAGCAGCCAGGGGTACCCCTTCCACCCCCGCTGGCCATCTATGTAAGACTATAAAACTTCAAGTATTTGGTACCCGTGTTTTTGTCGTACATATGTACCAGCTGGTTGGTACACTATGAACGGGAGCGGGAGGGTTAGGGGTTGCCGTCGACAGAAGCGAGGCGATTGTCTGCCTCAACCGGGAGCAGGGTGGGGGTCCTGCCGGAGGTACAGTAGTTACCCTGGTCAGTGCCTGTTGGACCGCTAATACGTAGTGTGTGAGACTAAAACTCGTCCCGAAAAACAAATGCCGCTCGTACCTCCACCGGGGAGGTTCACGCGCGCACCGCCACCGTCGCCGACGCCTCAACCATTACTGACTACAACACCGTCTGCCAGGCCACCTCGCCGCATGCTACGATAGAGGTGCACAATGTTTTTTTCTGAGCTCCTCACTTGAGGGGCGTCATACCTCACCGAAAACAATATTTTGGTGGAAACTACAAGTGCCACTGCCGAATGATAAATCTCATGACCGAAGTATACGCTGAAACTTATTTCGTCACAAGAACGAAAGTCCGACGAATTTGGGTTGAGGAGCCCGATCGTTCAGGAAACGATTCAGCCAAAAACTGCTACCTCTACCGTAGCACGCGTCCCTCTGCCGCCACCTGTGACACGGCCCCGGCAGCCGTTACCGACGGTTACCCCCCCTTCGATAGGGGTGCCACTCTTGATACCGGAGACCGTACTGGCGATCGTAACGTCACCGCAGTCAGCGACCAGCCAGGCGCAGCTGCCGCTTCCTAGGACGCCCCCGACGCCGGAGGGGAGGAGCTCGGAACCAACGTCGACTCCAGAGTCACCGCCGCCGCCACCGCCACCACGGACAGCGTCGCCGACGCCCGCAGAAAATGGGCAGCCCCAAGTGGAGCCTCCGGAAGATAGCTGCGTGCTACGAGATCTTGGTGGCCCCGATGGTTCATCTCCGCACCTGCCCTCACCGACTCCATCTGCCGTGCTACGCCGCCCTCCGCGTCAGAACGGCGACCGACCTACGTTACCCGGCATGCAGAGCCACCGTAACAGTCGGGCAAGCCGACAGAAGAGCACTCCAACAGCACAGCGAAGAGTTTATGGCAGAGGCGGTGGCGGTTGCACGACGATATATGCCGGCTAGGGGAGGAGGAGGGTCATCCACCGGGGCCACAAGGCACGGGAGGGGAGGGCGAGTGAATTGTAACCTTTGCCACGGATTGGTGGAAGAGAGGGCCTTCGTGCAAGTGTCCTGCTCTTGCGAGGTGCACTGCCGTTACGCCGTTGGCTTTGTTAAATATGCAATCCCCCGAGCCTGGGTCAACGGAGTGCGCACGATCACACACCAGGTCACGTGCCCGAATCCGGCCTTTCACGAGATGCACCGAGAGGCAGATCTGCGCCCCCTTCTCCAACAAATCTGGGGTCTCGGCGGATCGGCGGATACGGCGGAGGAGAGAGCCATAGACGCCAGGTTCACAGCAGCGGAGCTCGGCCTCAACAGGAGGTCCACCGCCCCAACCGAAGCGATGAATTTGCCGCGGAATGCAACCGAGACAGGGGAGGAGGACATCGGGGGACATTGACGTGGCACGATCCCTCAGGAAGCACAAGTGGAAACGCCATGCGGGGCCTGTGGGCAGCAAGTTACAGACCGTGACCGTTGTCTCCGAAGGTTGGCTCGCCCACATGGAGTGTGCCGTAGACAACGTACAGGGGGCCTCCGAGACGACCGGTTCGGGGTAGCCAACCGAGAAGGGAATGGACCGCCCCGTAGGAGAGCGTTCCGCCTCACAGACATACTGCCAAGGCTACACCAACGTTACGACGGCGCTATAGCGTGCGTTATCCACAGAAGGGGACAGTTGTCAAGGTCGTGGCGGTCAGCGATTTCGGAGGAGGAGGAGGATCCGAACCTAACGGAAAACCAATAGGCAGGAAGGAGGGCGAGGGAAGGGGCAGCGGACTGGCTCTGGAAGAGTTGGCAGCGGGGTCGAGAGGCATTCACTTGCGGATACTCGTCCCGTGCCCCCACGGAGGGTTTGTGCACTCCAGTTGCATGCTGGAATGAGCGGATCGCCTCGTGAGGGGGCATATAGACCCAAGGTCCTGCGTCGCGTGCCTCAGCGAGTGGGCGAGGGGAAAACGACCTCCCCACCCGGCCGAGCTTGCTAGGGGCCTGCCAATGAACGAGTTGGGGGAAAGGTGGGTGGAGTTAAGAGGCACCATTCAATTCGCCGACCTCCTGCAACGAGGCGTCCCAGGACCGGGGCCAGCTCGTTACCTGACAACCTACGTTTACAGCTCGTTTGAGCTCATGGTACGTAACCAAGGGAGGAACCCAACCTCTTCGTTCCTCTTGTGCTCCCTGTTCAGTGACACTCGGGACCTGTCCCAAGCAGCCTACATCAATTTACCCCGCTCGAGGGAATGACAAGTGGCTGTCGGTCGCTACCGTGCGCTGTTCGCCGCGTTCGGGATCCGATCACAGGATATCCTGCTTCGGTTAACAAACCGACGGCTCTACATTGGACCCATGTTCAAAAATACTTGGTGGGTCTCCACGCCGAGTGGGAGGAGCGCCTCACAAGATGGACCCTCGGGGTTCGAAACGCGCTGGAGGAGAGTATTGCGCCCCCTCCCTTTCCGGTGCAGGCGGCGCCCTCGCCGAGAGGACCGGAGCTGAAGATGGAGAGTGACCCGATGGTGAGAGGGCAGCTTGAGCAAGAACGCGAAGCTCTGGGTACCACAGGGAACTACCAGAACGAGGGAAGCAGAGACACCACATCAGGGGAACAGCCCGGAATGCCCCGAACAAGGTCCGAGGCCGTGTCGACGACACCCGAGGCGGCAGTTCCACGCGACAGGGGGAGAGGGGGGGCGATTGCGAGGGATAGACAAGGCCGATCGAGTGGATCTAGGAGGGTGTCAAGAGCAGCCAGTGCAGGGAAAGGAGCCAATACGAGTACGGGGCAAAACCCCAGGCAGGGGGGTAGTGCGCCACCCTCGTCAGCAGGCCGGGGGTGAGGGCGGCGGATGAAGGGAGCAGGGGGGGCAGGGGGCGTAGGAGGAGCCGGGGAGCGGGGGGGACAAGGGAGACGGGGGAGCTGGGGGGGGGGGGGGGGGGGGGGGCGTAGGGAGGGGGGAAAGCGACGAAGAGGAGGGGAAAGCAGGGAGAGGAGATAGTGCGGAACCCTCGTTTGTAGACCGGAGGGGGGAAGGGGGGGCGGGGGGGCAGGATAAGCGAGGGGAGCGGGGTGGGAGGAGCGGGAGAAACGGGGGGAGTGGAAGAGGCGGCGGTAGTGGAGAAAAAGGGGGAGCGAGGGAGCGGGGAGAGCGGGGGGAGCGGAAAGAGCAAGGGCGGACGGGGGCCGGGGGGGTGGAGAGGGTGGGGGGGGCGAGGACGGGCAAGGAGAAACCTAGCAGAGAGAGGGGGAGGGGTAGAGGGAGGGTAGAGGAGAAGTGGAAACCGGAGGGACGCAAACTAACGGTGGGGGGGGAAGAGAAGGAAGAGGGGCGAGTCTAAGAAGTGGAGGGAGAGGAGCAGAAATTAACGACAGGGGGCCTAGGACCCCAAACGGAGAGAATCCGGTGGGAGGATCTCCCAGGGCACCGGGGAGAACAGGGTACGGGACGCGCTCCCGTGCCTTCCTTGGCGACATCACAGATGGAGTGGCGTGCGGGGTCTGCGGTGTACCGCTTCAGCTCGGGCACCGGGCGGTACGTTTTACATGTGGGCAAGGACGCCACGTGCTCCACGCTCGTTGTGTGGTTGAGGCCCTTGCAAGAGGCGCGGCTCCGGCACCACTCCGCTACCTAGCGGCCGACTGCAGAGTCCTGCATCCAAGACGGGACGCACTGGAGGCAGCGGTCCAAGCCGACCCGGGGCTCCGCGATCGGGCAGCGCGGATGGGAGGGGGGGGCATAGGCGACGAGGACCTACGCAGCCGGGGGCTTTGGTACGGATGGGATCAGAACAGCCTGGGCATAGGGCCACCACTCGATGCCGTTTCCTTGGACGACCTGGGGCAACGTTTCGCAACCGGAAAAAAGGTACAGCCGCAGCTGGCGGGAGCACACGCGCGCCTGAGTGTTCATGTGCTTATTATCCTCAACCACGCTATGGGAGAGCACCGGCCGAACCGGGACTCGGCGACGCCCAACTCGCTCCTGCTCGCGAATAAGTTATGGTACCTCATGCCAGCCCTGCTCCACGCACCAGACGGCCGGATCAAGAGGCGACAAATATTCGCGTTGGTGGAGAGTGGGGACATAGCGCTCCGGCTCCCATGGCTGATAGCGTACACGAGGAGAGGAGACTTGAGACAACGGGATGCCGCCCAGGAAGCTTCGGAGGAGGCGAAGCTGGAACGAGCGTCATCGGCGTGTCGCTACGCGAGAGGGGTCAAAGTGGCAGCACGCAATCTTTTGGCAGAGCCACGATCAGCAGGGAACGAGGAGAAGTGAAACACACTGACGGCCAAGTTCCCCCCCCGAAGACCACGCCGCCATGTCCGCGGCGGCGGCTGCAGTGCTGGCGAGCGCCACCGAGGTGGGAGATGGAAATGCTCCCCCGTGACGCCCGGACGATGAGTACACCTCCGAGGTGCTCTTTGACGCCATCAGCTCCCGCAGCGCCCTCTCAGGCTCCGGAAACGACGGTCAACAAATTGCTCATTTGCAATCCATTATCCATACCGACATCGGGAGGGAGGAGTACGGAAGGGGCACGACAGCCTTCTGGCGAAGAATCGTCGGACGAGCCGGACGCGTTCCCGCCAGAATTATGGCAGCTCTTCTTGTAGTCGAGCCTCACTGCGTTGGGGGGAAAGTGCCGGCCGGTCTGCGTAGGCATGGCATGGGGGAGGCTCATGACCGCAGGGGCTATGCGACAGTGGCGGCTGCGGTTGAAGGAGGTAAACCGAGAGGTGAGGCAGTTTGGGGTTGCCGTACCCGACGGAGTGAAACATGTGGGACTTAGGGCTAGGGCGCTACATGAGACGGGTAACTGGCTCGTTCTCACGGACTGCTCCAACGCCTTCAACACCGTCAAAAGGATGGCGGTGCTAGAAGAGGTGGAAACCTGCGTGCCAGCGCTCACGCCGTTAGTAGCCAAGGGCTACGGCCCAAGACCAGCCAGCGTTTTTTTCCGGACGGACTCAGGCGAGACCAGAAAGATCGCTTGCTCCAGAGGTGTCCAGCAAGGGGACATCATGGGACCGGCACTGTTCTGCCTGGCGTTGCGACCGGGGCTGAAGCGATTCCGACAGGAATTCGAGGGAGAAGGCGTGGAAGCCTTCACATACATAAACGATATCTCTCTCGACCTTACGGGGACCACGGCCAACATGGTTAGAGTATTCGCCTTCCTCCGGCGAGAGCTAGATGACATCGGCATTGTGGTCAACCCCGCCAAAACAGTGGCACTACCACGCAAAGGGCACGCCCCGACGGCGGAGGAGATTTCGCTCCTGGAAAGCGTTGACGCCCGCATCGAAGACGACGGAGGGGTGACGGTGATGGGTGTCCCGATCGGCACGGAATAATGCATGAGGGGGCGAGCAATGGAGGGAGTGAGGGATGGAGGCGCGGACCGCCTTGCGTGCTGCCTCGCCAACATGCCCGATAGAAAAGCAGCGGCCCTCATCGCCGTCGAATATATCGGGCAACGGACGAGCTACCTCGAAAGAGCTCTGGACCCGGGGCTGTTCCTCGAACCGTGTAGAAGGGCAGACAACGGGGCGCAGTGGGCGTACGAGAAAATCCTCGAGCTACCGGGAGCGGCGGAGGCACAGTCGTTTTTCCAGGAAGGGTGCCCGGATAGTCGGCTGACTCTCAAACCTCACCAGCAGGCCCAAGCACGACATTCTACGGGAGCGGGAGGGTTAGGGCTGCCGTTGACAGAAGCGAGGCGAATGTCTGCCTCAATTGGGAGCAGGGTGGGGATCCTGCCGGAGGTTCTAGCAGACCTCACAGGCCCGTTAGGAGACAAAGTAAAAAGGGGGCTCCCGGAATCAAGCATCATTGCTCAGCTAGGAGTAAGCTTGCGGGAGATCCGGGACACATCGGGGGTGACGAAGGAAGAGATGGCGGGCATCGTCCCTGAATCTTGGTTTGAATGGGCTCTAACGGCAGAGGGGGGCCTGACCCCAGAGGCCGACATGCTGGCTGCGCATGACGCCGTAGCCACCAATTCACGGAAAGCCCAACAGAAGCTGGGCAAGCTGGTGAATCAGGGCCGGCACGCTGCCCACACTGCTTTGCTGGAGGAGCTACCGGAGACGGCACGCCCCCCGGACCAGGTGACCCGCTGGGGGGGTCTGAGACCGAGGCCTTCGCCAACGATCGCTATAGGAGTCAGCGGGGGGAAGGAGCCACGGCATGGCCTTCGAGCGAGGCCAACGGGTTCACTCCGTGTCATGCCCGCAGCGGAGTTCGTGGGCGTGGGAAGACGTTTCATTGGGATCGAGGAGCACGTGGCAGTGAGGTGCCCCTGCTGCGATACAGTCGACGTGGACACCCGCCACGCACGCATCTGTCTCAGAGCAGGGGCCCAAGTCAACCAGCACCAGCCGCTCGTCCACGCGATGTCCCGCACGTTGAAGCGTCTGGGAATTCAACACCAAGTGGAGAGCGGCGAACCGTTCACCGTAGACCAAAACCTGCGGATGGACATTGTAGTCAGAAGAGGAGGTCTCCGGGACGCTCCAAACAGGGAGTACAGGGAGAAGTCCATCCTGCTGGACGTCACCCACGCTGACCCTCAAGCGCAGGTACACCTGCGAGGAGGCAGTGCTGATCACGATGGATAAGCTTCCTCTACCTCCAAGGCAAGCAAGCGCCAACACTACGCTCGTCCGGGACATGTGTCCTTCGACAAACGGAGAGTCACAAACTTGCCACTTTAGCGGTGGAAAGCTTTGGGCGTCTCGGGGTAGAGAGCAGTAACTTCATCGACCAGCTGGCAGCTAGTGTCGTGGGTGGAAGGGGCGGTGGGTCGATGGCAAGGAAAGGGGTGGTGAAGGAACGCCTGCTGCAAATCGTCTCGGTGGCCACACAGGTCGACTGTTCGAGGAGGGTGTCGCGCTTCAAACTCCAGCTTAGGAGCCGCCAGGAAGCGAGAAGGAGCAGGGGGGGGTGTGTGACAGACCCACGCCGATGGCGTGGGGGTAGAGCTTGGATACGGCTTAGGACTTAATAATAGAACGTAAAGAGTGCATATTTACAATAAGGAGGGAGCAAGAACATCACATGGAGTATTGTGGATAAAGCTTAGCGGGAAGTAGACATAGAAGGAAGTTTGACTTTGCGCATACGAAGGTTTCCTTTGTTTCCGTGGTTTTCTGCTTTCGGGAATATTATGAGTGATCAACGTTGAAGCTCATGCTTGCACGTTGTCGGATGGCAAAAATAATAATAATGCAAGTAATTAAATACTTCGAGTAGTACGCCTATTATTTACGATAATAAACAGCACAAGCTGGACCAGGCTCGACTTTTTATTCGAGAACGGGATTAGTTATACACTAATTTCAATACAGTACCGGCCCCTTCAGAAGAAAGTAACTCAGACGTCAGCCCGAACAAATGGAACACTCTCAGCCTATAGTCAGAAACTAAGAATGGCAAAGATAATAATAATAAACGAAGTTCACAACAAAAAAGCTTGTTGTGCACTATCAATACTACTCACTGTAAAAATATATTGTGTACTACATGACAGGGCACCTAATAAGAAACAGGATACTAAGAAAACCAGGGTAATGTTTGGAGGAAAACATAAATTCGGGAGTCGTTATCTTGAAATTTGTGTGGAAATCACCCTCTCTCGAATAAGAAATCCAGCCTGGACCAGACTTCCTGTCTCTCATTAAGTGTCCTGTTCTTACTGTAGGAAAAGCGTCTTGTCGAATATCGAAGTTAGAAAGTGCAACATGAGAAAGCGTGCTCTCGCGCGCGCCCAGAATAAGACAATCAGCCTGAGCCCGATTTAAGGTTTCTGGTGAGAGGCCAGAGTACTTTGTAACGACTCTCTTGATTTTCCTATTTCGTTGTTCATCCGAGCGTGCTTTTCTTATGATGCGCCCTGTGCTGTATGTACCCCAAGAGGCTTCGTATGTTATATTGCTTGCTGTGGCTTCCCATTTCCCATACATACAACACCACAAGCTAAATCGTTACAGCAAGGTGGCATCTATCTACATATGTCTGGTGTCGAACCACTGGGCGCAAAACTCACACCATCAGCCGCCTCGAGAGGCCTTTGAATGCTCATCATGTCCAAGGTGGACCGCAGATGTGTGCCGGTGTGCGGTATATCTGATATACAGAGCATGGGCCCGCCAAAAAGAACACTTAACCTGAGCAAGCCTTATAACCTTAACATTATTAGCATACCTTTGGTACAGGCCAAAACGTAGGGTTTTGTGAGCACTCGCCGCTGAGCACAATTTCTCATTTCAAATTCCTTAGCGTCTTCCCCAACGTGAGCCTTATTTTCTTAGCAGGTTGTTTCTTATTCGTGAACCTTATTTTCTTAGCAGGTTGTTTCTTGTTCGGTGGCAAAGGTTTGCTTTTGGTTGATGTGTACGCTTGTCAGTTGGTTTGTGTGGGGCGTAGAGCGTGAGGGCGCGGTTTAAAAGGGTTTCAAGTGATTATATGGCAAGGCGTTATTTGGGTGGGATCCGAAAGATTGCACCCTTTGCTTGATATTTCATACACCCCGATGAGTTGAGCTGGGTTGAAATATATTATGGATAGCTCTCGATGTTTTCTTTTCAATGCGGTTACTAACTCGCTGGGCATCCAACTATAGCGCTCGTGGTGGCGGCGTTGCTGAGGGCACCTCTAGGGGGGGAACACGCAAAAATCTTCAAAACTACAGTCACCCGCGTCAAAAACGCCGGGGAAAAAATCGAATTATTTTCCTTTTTTATTTGTTTTTGCAGATGCGCCGCTATTAAAAAATTGCTGAAATATTTAATCGACCAATCTTAATCTTCGATTCTCAATCTAGATTCTCAATCTAGATTCTCAATTTAGATTCTCAATTGAGATTCTCAATCTAAATCCTCAATCTAGATTCTCAATCTAGATTCTCAACCTAGATTCTCAATCTAAATTCTCGATCTACAGTAATACGCAGCACAACCTGTCAACTTTTGCTATTGCCTCGTCAAGAGCAAATAGCGACCCGCGGTGACATGGTATACTCCCATCATCTCGCAGGCGCGTCGTCGCATCTTGGCTCATACTCTTGCTGCGCCCTATAAACCAATACGACTGGGTATAATATATTGTCGTCCCTTCGAGGATGCCGTCAATCCGTCCTGACGGGATGCCGTTACGCCCTCTCAGTAACGCCCTTCTTAGTTGACGCGCTGGGACATCATATATGCGCATCTTGGCCCTGTGGCCAGGTCTTCCTCCGTTCTTTACTTCTCGTATTAGTTATAAACTATTGACGTCTCTTCAAGGTTTCTATCTATCGGTCTCGATAACATGTCGTCGTGTCATCTAGCTAGTACATCTCTAGGCTGGCGCTCGGGGACATCATGTCGTCGCATCTCGATCCTATGGCCAGCTCTAGCTCCGTCCCATAAAACCAATGATATTACTCGTTCGAGGGTCTTGCAATTGCTAACGGAACTCTACCGACGTATCTTTTCCTGTACGCTAAGAACTACACCTCAGTAAAACTCACACTACCAACACGTAGATGTTAGGGCTGCTGCAGGCGAGGGCGACCCAACCTTGACATGCACGAGAGGTATGCAGCCGCAGATGGCGTTGTCATTACCGCTACAGGTGCCAATCTCCTGGAGAGAGGGGCTCCCACTCGACGCCTGTCCAGCGCTGGCACGTCTTGCAACGAGTGTGGCCATGTTGAACACCGACATGCCTGGTTGTCGTGTTACTGCGTCGCCACCCCTCCCCCCTCGTTACGAGACGGTCCCCAGCGGAAAAAACAAAACAAAAACGAAACTACATCCGTGTGGTCGTCGCCATGTACCAGGTATAGATGTTGCACGCAATATGCGGATCAGGCATCAGTTCGGGGTGTTTTGTGGTCGCACCTCATAGCGCCATGGTCAATTATCCCTCGAATACCTCTGCCAACGCCCTTCTCTCTTTTTCACTCTCTGTTGCCCCGTTACGTAACCTCTTATTTATTTGTCAGTTTGTCTGCTTGTTTGTTGCGTATCGCTTGTGATGGGTCGTAGCTTTGTCCCTTTACTATATTTTCGCCTACCCAAACGGAAAATTAGTTCACGAGCTATTTGTTGGGGCTTGGTAAACAAAATTTGCGCCCACCATACCGTCGGTAAACCCGACCGTCGATGTGGTACCTACCTCAGTATAGCAAGGACTCGATTGCGCTTTACGCACTGGTTGCATCCATTTTGCGGTGTGGTACCATCTATGATGTTGGTTCATGTGGTATGATCTTGGCTCTAGAGTACTTGCACTGCCGCGTTTCTGTCTGTCTGATGGAAAATGTACGCCGACCACAAAATTCAGCCCACGCCTACCCTGAGCTATTTGTTGTCATAGCCAGGGGCTCGGTAAATTCACATGTTTACCACGCAGCCCATCATCGGCGGTAGGCTCAACATGCGAAGTAGCACCTACCTCAATCCAGCGAAGGCTCGGTTACGCTTTCGCGCACTGATGACATCTATTTTGCGGTGCGGTACGATATATGATGTGGGTTATGCGAGTTTCTAACTTTGACCAAGGCTCTCGTGATAGGGACCCCTGGCAAAATGGCCATGGCCGTTTTCTTACTTGAATAAACTATTGATTTTGTGTGCACTTTTCATCAAATTCTCAGAATTTTATTTTGTCTACTATAAGTTTCTCATAACTTTATCTGTCTACTATACGTAAGTTTTTTTTTTCCCTACATAAAAAGAAGTTCGGAGTGATACACGGGTATCGAACACCTGACCCATGTATTGAGAAGATGCGAGTACATCATACAACCCGTTAGCTCGGATCTTCAAGGCATGATTTTGTCTTGAAAATTGTGTACCTGTGGTCTGCATATCGTAATTGTGGTCCGCGCTCGGAATATTCTCGCAATTTTCTCGCTAGATGCAAAAGCGGCGCAGCCGCGTTTCTCGCCCGTTTCTGGTCCGTTTTGGGTCCGGTTTGGGTTAGGGTTAGGGTTAGGGTTAGGGTTAGGATTGGGGGTTGGGTTGGGTCTACGCCCGTGCCTTGATCCCACCAGGAAGTGCTTCCTAGCTCGCAAAGCAATGCGAGAAGTGAACAGCCCGCCCCTAGGAAGATCCGAGCTAATGCATTGTATAAGGGGCTCGAAGATGCGGTGCCACGTGCTACTCTACACGTACAATTTGTGATTATCTCCAATTTTTCTGTACTTCTAAAATAAACGACTTTTGTTTTCCCTACGGTCCTCACGCAAGTGGAGCAGATCCTCATAGCTCATACGTCGTAGCCATAGCCTGCGCCATCATACGCGTGTACCGCCTTAAGGGAGGGCAGCGGAGGTTCTCGGGGCACGTCGTCGACGTTTTTTCCTGTACTTTTCCCCACCAATGCACACAAGTTGACGACAGTTACTAATATCCTGCTGCGCGAGTTCCTAGCGACAGCTATACTATCTTTTATTTTAAGTGTACTTGGATTGCTGGGAGTCTGTTTATTTGGTTTACTATGTACCCTGACCACAAAATTCAGCCCACACCTACCCTGAACTATTTGTTGTTATAACCAGGGGCTCGGTAAATTCACATGTTTACCACGCGGCCCATCATCGGCGGTGGGCTCAACATGCAAAGTGGTACCTACCTCAATCCAGCGAGGGCTCGGTTACGCTTTCGCGCACTGATGGCATCTATTTTGTGGTGCGGTACGATATATTATGTGGGTTCATTTGGGTTTTTGTTAAGAGTACTTGAATTGCTGTGAGTATGTTTATCTGATTTACTATGTACTGTACCCTGACCACAAAATCCAGCCCACACCTACCCTGAGCTATGTGCTGTCATAACCAGGGGCTCAGTAAATTCACATGTTTACCACGCGTCCCATCATCGGCGGTGGGCTCAACATGCAAAGTGGTATCTACCCCAATTCTGTGAGAGCTCGGTTACGCTTTCGCGCACTGATTGACATTTATTTTGTGGTGCAGTACGATCTGAGGTGTTGGCTTATTTGGTTTTAAGTTGGGTTAGGAGTACTCGTATTGCTGTGTGTCTGGTTATTTGATTGACAATGTTTTCTACCACAAAATTCAGCCCACGCCTACCCTGAGCTACTTGTTGTTATAACCAGGGGCTCGGTAAATTCTTAGGTTTACCACGCGGCCTATCATAGGCGGTGGGCTCAACACTCGAAGTGCTACCTACCTCAATCCAGTGAGGACTCCGTTACGCTTTCGCGCACTGATGACATCTATTTTGTGGTGCGGTACAATCTATGGTGTTGTTATTTATTTTTATCACGACTGTAGAGTACTCGCATTGCTGTGTGTCTGTTGTGTCTGTCTATCACATTTGTAAATATACCCCGGCAGCAAAGTTTAGATCACACCTACCCTGAACTACATGAAAGTGTATCCAGGGGCTCAGCAAAGTTAGCAGCAGCACACGGCCCGGGAGGCCAAGCATCAAACATCCTCAGCTCTCGGACTAGACACCATCTTACAAGCTTGTGGTCTGGTCTACATAGGTCAAGGACAGTTTGTGGTACTGGCTTCCCGTTATCGATTGTCGCTCGTGATAACCGATATTTCAGGGTCACCTGACCTCCCTCGACCTCTGATAGACACACGACTTAGCTTGTACCGAGCTCGTGCATTGACACCACCTGGGTCCTCGTGGTGAACAGGCTCCAGCGTTGATGACCTTGCTGCTCTCGCCTCCCCCAGCTGACGAAGCTCCAACTCGCAGAGCGGTTGGTTTAGATATGGCTCAGATATGTCATGTGCTTGCCCCACTTCATTTGTGTGCAAGGGGGCGCTCCTTACGAGATTCGGGTATAAGCCGGTGTTCCACGTAAAGAGGTCTCTTTCACGAGGGCACTTTCATTCTTCATCGCCCTTGAACTGGGTCTTCCCTTAGCGCCTTCAGATATTGAGTACTATCTGGATGCACCGTCGTAACAGACATACGCAAAAAACATGTTATTCCGCCTAAAAAAGCGCCAGAAAAAAATATATAGCTAACGGTGACACAATCCCCTGCGTCTATTACCAGCGGCAGGTGTATGTCGTGTGTCAGCGTCCAACTCGTCTCCACCTCTGATAATATTCCGATAAAAGCTGTACCGTTGACGTAGTGTAAGCCAAGTAATTAAGGAGTTTCGATATTATGTTGGCATTTTTTATTTTGTCCTGTTTTTTAAATCTTTAGGGTGGTAGTTTCGAATAACCTGCTACGTTTTTGGGTGAAAAACAGCTTTGATTCCGAAACCTAACTGTGTTATTTCCTTTTTGCCAGCACTGAAGTTTCGCTTGCGTGTTGTGAAGTTTCGTTCTCCTTCGTTAGCTTCGTCGGCGGCCTGGGCCGACGGCGAAGTCCCCTTGTATAGCTATATTATGCATTAAAAAAATCGTAAGCGATAAGCCGTTCGCCGCTTTGCTCACTGATTCATCCTCCTCCGCGCCTACCGTGCCATACGCTAACCGAAATTTCGCTACCACTTCGCGATCTTTCACTGTATCACTACTGCTGTACTATTAATACTCGTATATACTACTTTCACCACGTAGCGTTTCACAAGATGTTGACGTTTGTTTTAGAACTGATATCAATACGTATGCTATGATACGTATACGTATACGCGGTACGTGTACAACGGTGCTTTGCAGTACCAGTCTCCATGAGTGTATTTACTGCTGCTGCTGTACTGGCTGTACTATTAATAATAATAATGTCTTTTTGTTTTTTTTCCATCCCATATTTTATCTTCGCCCTTCTTCACTACTACTACTATTAATACTACGAGTACTATACTACTACTATTAATGCTCTATACCAGCACGCCTCTACCGCCTCCCCACTGCGGCGTACTGCTGTAATACCCTGTCTGGTTTTTACCATGATAATGGTGAAGGAAATGCGTACTCCCCACTGCGGCGTACCAGATACTGGTGTTTACCATGAGAATGGTGAAGGAAATGCGTAGTAATCACATCCTCCATTAATAATTCGGTGGAGTCCTTCTAACGCCCACTGTCAGCCACTACCAAGGTCTTGGTTTCGGTTAATTTATAAACCACTACATATCGTACGGCTCTCTACCAGCAGCATGCCTCTACCGCCTCCCCACTGCGGTGTGCTGCCACTTTGTCTGGTGTTTACTGTGAGAATGGTGAAGGAAATGCGTAATCACGTATTAATCATTCAACCGCAAGTAAGTAGGCGTCCTCCCTAACGCCCACTGGCAGCCACTACCTAGGTCTTGGTTTCGATTCATTGATCAACCACTGCATACCACTACGTACTCGTACGGCAATATTAATGCTCTCTACCAGCATGCCTCTACCGTCTACCCACTGCGGCGTGCCGCTACTACCCTGTCCTGGTGTTTAATATGAGAATGGTGAAGGAAATGCGTACTAACCATTCGACAGCAAGCAGGCGTCCTTCTAACGCGCATTGGCAGCCACTACTAAGGTCTTGGTTTCGATTCATTGATCAACCACTACATACCACTGCGAGTACTCGTACGGCAAACTTAATGCTCTCTACCAGCATGCCTCTGCCGCCTCCCCACTGCGGCGCGCTGCTATACGCTGTCTGTTGTGTACTTGATAATGGTGAAGGAAATGCGTAATCGCACCCTCTAAAGCATGGGTCATTCAACAGTCAGTAGGCGTCCTTCTGACACCCACTGGCAGAGGCGTCCTTCTGACGCCCACTGGCAGCCACTACCAAGGTCTTGGTTTCGATTCGTTGATTGGGCGGCGTCAGCCGAAAACTCCTTGTAAATATATACATGCCTGGTATATGTTTTCAAAGCTTGAGCTATAAACGATAGATGTCCTAGCTCAAGAGCTGTCATTACATATAACAAATCTGGATCGAAGCTCGCGCGCGCGTGGACTTCCGAAACGAGATATTTTGGAATATATCCGGCGCATGGTATCCCTATTATATTATTATTATATTTGCCATCCGACAATAATAATGTGCAATACCAACGACCAAGCAATAACAAGAATTAAAACGTTAAATAATATAAAACAACAAAATATTACGCTCCCCACCCACAATGTTGTAAGGACGTAAGGACCTGTGATTACACTAACACGACCATACATAACCCCCCCTCCCCCCCGTGCTCCGTCTCGAAAGGGATGCGTGATCAATGGGTCAAATAACTAAGGCAAGCAACAAATGAGTACGCCCCCACCTACCCCCCTATCCCCCTATCCCCCGTCCCCCTGTTTCCCCGTCCCCATCCTCGTCTAACAACACATGTTGTGATATAGATGTACTCGATTACTTTACCAAATATCATACTTGTCTCCTTTATTCGGGTAGTATAGTATCAGTGCGCAGAATGATCATGGGATACCCTTGTTACATTGTCCTGCTGACCCGGGTAGTATCCAGGGGAGTCACTGAACCATATCCTTAACGAGGAATAAACACATAACACGCGCGAACGGCTTATTATGAAATCGAGTAGTAACTACCAGGCTCATAGTACATCACGAAACCTACACCAATACCACAAATAACACAGAACAAAATTTCTACGCAGCTCTCAAAGTTGAGTATCTACTATTCAATCGGTTGAACTCACAGCTGACGTATTTATAATATTTTATTTAATGTGCAGCATGATCTTCAGCGTTGATCACTCATAAAATCCCCGAAAGCAGAAAACCACGGAAACCAAGGAAACCTATGCGTACAGTCTAACACTCTTCTATATATTGTAATACGCTTCGTCGGTAGTGATGATGATGGTGGTGGTGGTGATGTCGTTTCGGATCTTCAGGACTATGCCGGTCTCGGTATGCCCCGCGGGAGACCGGCTCTACCGCGTGGTTTGGTGTGAGTGAGTGGATGTCGGTAAGTACGTGAGAGTGGGTGGGTGGGTGGGTGTGAGTTGGTGGGTGTCGGTGGGTCGGTTGATACGTGGTTGACTGCGTGTGTGGATCGTGACCCAGTTCTTATTTTGTATTTTTGTTTTTAGTGTTTTTTTCATTTTTTTTTTGTTTTTTGTCCATCCCATTCATTATCTTCGTCCTTCCTTTCTCTCTCCTCCCTACCTAGTCGTAACTCAGATCCGGGGTCACAAAGTGGGCTCTTCTCCCTCCTCCACTACTGTTCTTGCCTTGCATTTTTATCGCGAGAAGATTTCAGCATTTTCTTCCCTCGTCAACTTTCGTCGAATCGTGCTTACCCACGCTATAATATACATCATCTGTTTTTTTTTTCTTCTTTTTATATGCACTCTCGACAGTTAGTTGGTGTCATTTGATAACAAAAATCTCCATACGAGGAGAATCGAACCCCCGACCCCCAACGCTAACAGGCTTTGTGGCTACCTGTTAGACCACCGGGGCGACCGGATTTGACTGTCCGCTATTATACCGGCCCCGCCCTGGCATGGTTCGGGGTACCACTATTAATAGTATACTTAAGTATATAAAGATTTTTTATTTTATTTTATTCTTTTTTTTCATCCTCCGGCGGATGGGTAAAAAAATAAAGCTTACGCCCTCCACACTTCCACGTGCTTCACTGCGTGTCGTGTCAAGATTGCAATCTTTTCAGGGCAATTCCCGACCAAAACCCCGATCTCCATCACTGACTGCAACACAGAGAGACAGCGACAGGTGTTTCGGTTTGATGTTTTCGTTTTTAGCTACTTGTTGTTGTTGTCTTCACATTAAAAACCGTGCCGGTCTCTCTATCCAGTACCTCCATCTGTCCGTACTAATCCAACACTTGACACGGTCGATTCCCGTGGTCACAGGCTAACTTACCCAAAAAGGTATACTGAAATAAAAGTGGAACCCGAAGGGTCCGCAAAGCGATCAAAGCCAGTCAAAAACAGATAGTC